>RJWM01001833.1:114075-143755 GCA_004363535.1 Dasyprocta punctata | reverse complement strand
TCTTCATCATAAATGATGACAAAGACAGCTATTGTAAAGATAACAAAATTTATAAGGGTAGCCTTCAGTGATATATGATCACCCTGCTTCAAAACCAGGTATTACTTTCGCTGCTCTGTTCTGAGGGATTTTAACCTATCTTAGTATGATTGTGTTACAACAGATGATATAGGCAACTGCCTTGAAGCTAACATGAGGCATTATAGAAATCAACATTACATTATTATGTATTGCCTCCATTATCTTATTTGTTATTGGTTTTATTCAGTACTATCTCGTTCGATTATATTTGGCCAATTGGTAAGGGCATTTAGTTTGAAGACAATAAGAGGTATTACAAGGGGAACCGAGGAAGGAAGGTATGGAAAAAAGACATAGTTTTATATAAGGGTATTCATAAGATAGTTTAAAAGTCTATACTACTAAAAGCATTAACTGGCCGGGCGTGGTGGCGCACGCCTTTAATCCCAGCACTCGGGAGGCTGAGGTAGGTGGAGCGTTGTGAGTTCGAGGCCGGCTTGGGCTACAACGCGAGCTCAAGGCCCAAGACCGGCCTGAGCTACATAGTGCGACCCTGCCTCAAAAAACCAGGGCCGGGAGTTTGGCTCAGTGCCTTAAGCACCTGCCCTGGCAGGTGCGAGGTTGTGAGTTCAATCCCCGGTGCCGCAAAAAAAAAATAAATAAATAAATAAAAAATAAAAATAAAAGCATTAACTGGTCAGAGAGAACAGTTGATATTCATAAGACCAGATCAATCCTACATGTCTTTACCTGTCAATCTGAACAGCACCCTTAATGGTAACAATATACAATATTGCAACCACTGTAAAATTCCAACCATCTAAATTACTAAACCTATAATTTTACAGTATTGGATATGTTGTTGTTGTTTGCTGATCTCTTTAGTTTTTGTTTCTCTTAAGTATGACCATTCTTTTATGCTTTATTGGTTTCACTCTGAACTATTTCGCTTGGTTATATTAGACCTGATGTTATGGGTAGTTATTTCAATAATAACAAGAGGTACTCTAAGGGGAAAGGAAGGAAGGAAGAGAAAAGGAAAAAGACATAAATTTATAAATATCATAAATAAGACAGTTAAAAAAAACCGTATTGCTAAATACAATAGCTATTGAAAAAGAAAAGTTAATATACCTGAATTGATAAATCTTTTTTTTTTTTTTTTTTTTGCGGCAACGGGGATTGAACTCACAACCTCACGCCTGCCAGGGCAGGCACTTAAGGCACTGAGCCAAACTCCTGGCCCTGGTTTTTTGAGGCAGGGTCACACTATGTAGCTCAGGCCGGCCTTGTGCTTGCGTTGTAGCCCAAGCCGGCCTCGAACTCACAACGCTCCTCCTACCTCAGCCTCCCGAGTGCTGGGATTAAAGGCGTGCGTCACCATGCCCGGCTTGAATTGATAAATCTTACATGTCTATATCTGTCAATATGCCCAACCCCTATGAAGGTAACGATATGCAATATTGTAACTACTGTCAAACTTCAAACACCTCAGTGTGTAAACCTACAATGTTACTGTATCCGATCTGTTGTTGCTGTTTGTCTTTTTCGATTTTTGTTTCTATCTTCTGTATCTATTTTCTCTTAAATAAAAAAATAAATAAATAAATAAATGTAAACAACCGTGTTGAAGGTAATGATAGGCAATACTGCAACCACTGTCAAGTTCCTATGAACTTGTTTCATAAACCTATAATGTTACTGTTGTGCATTTGCTGTTGTCGTTTGTCTCTTTTGTTTTTGTCTTTCTTTTATGTGTCTTTTTTCTCTTAGATTAAAAAAAAAACAAAAACCATACATCTCAGTGCAGATATCATAAAGCCCAGATTTAATAGCATTAAGTCCACTAACCTAAAAGTGCTCTGGTCCAGGCCCATCCTCTGGCTGGATCTCTAATCATCTGAATTTCATCAATTACAGCCACTTCATCTTAAAATAAAAAAAAGTCAACATGAGCAATACCATCTATTTAAATAATATTATTAACAAATTTCAACATCAAGATTCAAGCTTTCACCACCACCACCACTACCACCACTGCCTACTGGGTGCTTCTTTTCCGATAGGCTTATTTTACATATTTTAAAACCGTACCTCTAATCCCAGCACATGGGAGGCTGAGGCAGAAGGATCGTTGTGAGTTTGAGACAGGCCTGGGCTACAAAGTGAGTTCAAGGCCAGCCTGAACTGCACAGTGAGACCCTGTCTCAAAAAAATAGGACTGAGGATTTAGCTCAGTGGCTTAAGCGCCTGCCTGGCAGGCATGAGGTTGTGAGTTCAATCCCTGGTACCAAAAAAACAAAACAAAACAAAACAAAAAACCGTACCTCATTTAATGCTCACAAAAGCCTAAGAGATTAAGTATTATCATTCCATCCACTCAACAGAAGGGTAAACTAATTGAGCAAAGTCATTTGTCTCAGGTCAGACAGTAAGTGCAGAGATCTCACTCAAGCCCAGGCAGTCGAGCTCCCGAAACTACACTCTTGCCCAGTGTAATGCACTGCCTGCCAACTGAGTGGTTTATCTATTTTCTGCAACCCCAGAGATAACTTGGAGAATCTTTCTAGTAAAAACAACCACATTATCAGACACAAAGAAGGCAAGCAGCTAAGCCTCTCAAACCTTTGTTTACTAAGGAAGTTTCCTGACAGTAGGAAGCCAGCTAGCACTCAGGAACAGTGAAGTAGAAAGTACAATCCTGGCCCCTAGCTATGCTCATCTTTAAGGGATTTAGCCCTGTCACTTCAGCAAAAATTAGTGTCTCACTTTATTTTCTAATGCCAAACTGCTTCCAAATGTATTATTTTATCTCTGTAAATTATATGCTTAATTTTCTTCCTCAAACACCAAGAAATTGAGAACATGATACAGAAATTTTATAGTGAAAACTCATTACATTAAAAATGACTTAAATAATATGCACTGGTAAAAAAATATGTGTAATGGAAAAAAATTACTTATCACATCTGGATATACACACACAGGACTAGGAAAAAAAAGAACACAGGACACTTTGATTTGTAGATATGTACTATTTTAAATTTTCACAATTTTTTTCACACTGTCAGGGATTAAATCCAGGGCCTCATATATGCTAGGCACCAGCTACCACTGAGTCCTCCCTCTCCCCAATATTGATTTAAAAAAAATATATCCATTTACTCAGAAAGTTGATTAAGATAAAAAGGTATGATCTACCAATTAATAAATAAGATTCAATCCCTATTTTGTTTAATATACATATCCAAAAGGTACACCGAATTATTAATGTATACATAGTATGAACGTATTTATAAAAAAATCTAGAAAATATCTACCATGGGATTAATTAACACTTGATTTTGAACAGGTGAGATTGACAGGTTAGGTACATTTGTCTTCTCTTGTTTGCACACACACGTGCGCAAGCGCGCACACACACACACATATATAAATATATATATATATATTTTTTTTTTTTCTTTTTAATTGAAGACAGTGCTGGGAGAATTGCTC
This sequence comes from Dasyprocta punctata, assembly GCA_004363535.1. Classification (NCBI taxonomy): domain Eukaryota; kingdom Metazoa; phylum Chordata; class Mammalia; order Rodentia; family Dasyproctidae; genus Dasyprocta; species Dasyprocta punctata. The sequence goes on along the minus strand of RJWM01001833.1, from coordinate 140,236 downwards.
AGTGGTACAGTGTACTTGAGGCCCCAACTTCAGTCCCTAGCACGACACACACACAAAAAAAATTTATATGTGTATGTGGCCTACATAAGAAAAAAGTCAATTTTCATTTAAAATGTTTTCCAAATTATTTAAAAAGAAGTTCATTGCAACACTGTCTATAATAGAGAAAAAGTTTAAATAACCTTTGTTGGGAGAATGAATATCAACTTTAAATATATATGTATAGTTATCTCAACAAAACTAGATCTAAAAATGTGTGAAATAAAGAAGCTGCAGAACAAGAATATAATATGATCATCACATAAGTGTTTTAAACCATAACAACCTATAGAAGGCAACACATATAAAAAGAGTCATGGCTGGGCATGGTGGTACACACCTGCAATCTCAGCACTTGGGAGGCTGAGGCAGGAAGATCACTGTGAGTTCGAGGCCAGCCTGTGCTACAAAATGAGTTCAAGGCCAGCCTGAACTACATAGTGAAAAAAGACAAAAAAAGAAGAGTCAGGAAAGATAAACACCAAATACTCAACAGTAGTTAGATCAAAAGAGTGCAAAGGAAATGTGGGGAATGGTGCTAGAAAACCTGGCACTATACTTCTCTACATCTCATATCTCTTAAAAGACAAAGGGAATAAACACTAATAAGTAAGCATGAGCTGGCACAGTGACACATGCCTATAACCCCAGCAACACAGGAGCCAGGGGCACAAGAAGCAAAAACTGAAGGCCAGTCTGCGCAATTTAGCAAGACCCTGTCTCAAAATAATGAACAGGGGATGGGATGTGTACCAGTGCTCCCTGGATTTGATCTCCAATATCACAAAAAAGAAAAAGCCCGGTGTGGTAGTACACACCTGTAATCCCAGCACTTGAGAGGATGAACCACCCATGAATCTGAGGCCAGCCTGGGCTACACAGTGAGCTTAAGGCCAGCCTGAAGTACACAGCAAGACCCTGTCTCAAAACCCCAAAAAATAAAAGAAGAGGGCCAGGGATTTAGCACAGCAGCACAAGCACCTGCATGGCATGCTCAAGGTCATGAGTTCAATCCCCGGTACCAAAAAAAAAAAAAAAAAAAAAAAGAAGAAAAAGCAGCAAGCACAACAATGACACAACATTTACTGGTGGCAAGGAGCAGATTAGCAGGTATTCACTGTACCATTCTTGTTCTAGATTTTTAATGTTTTTCACAATAAAAAACATGAAATATATCGAGTGTATTTTACAATAAAAACTACCCAATCATAGTTTTTAAATGGCATATACATACAAGCAGTCGTAACACTGCACATCTCAACAGTACAAGAAACATGGGCAGCCTGTTTCCCATCTGGTTCAACTGTCACACGCTCTTCACCTGTCACCAAGTCACACGGCACGCCCTAGAATGACAAAAAGAAACCTCAACGTATTTCTATTTTGAAAACAACAGCTGAGTTCAAGATCAGCCTAGTCTACACAGCAAGTCCCAGGCTAGCCTGGACTATACAACAAAGACTTATTTCAAAAAAAATAAATAAAATAAAAAAAAAAAAAATAGAGACAGACAGAAAGAAAACAATAGCAGAAATAAGTTTTGGATTTTAATACCATATTATCTCCAGTATCATCAAATGTATTTAATAGCCAAAATAAAATATCCCCAATATTTTCCCTTTTTTTAAAAAGAAAAAAAAGAGCTACTCTTTTACCTAAGTAAACAGAAATAACATCAAATCAGCTAAATCCTCAGGTAACGGAATAAAAAGCTGGTAATTTCACTTTTTAAGCTTTGTACGTTTCTATACTACCTGTTGTTAAAATGAGCATGAACTGTTTCTACACTCAAGAAGAACACTCATTAAGTGAAACTTAAGAATGTCAGGACCTCTTAAAATAAATTCATTTCCTGAGAAGGACCAACATCACTGGTAGGATGTGTTTAAGGTGATCAACCATCCCAGTTTGCTGGAGACTGAGGGGTTCCGTGGAGTAAAGCACTCTTGGTGTTAAACCTGCAAAAGTCCAGGCAAAGTGGAACTGCTCTCATACAGGCCTGCATCTAACTCTGAAGAACCATCAGATGTATCCAACCTGATACAACACAAATGATCTGTAGGCTTTTAAAATGTACAGGTTATAAAAGACAAAAAAGACTGAAGAGTTATTCCAGATCAATGAAAACTACAGAAATGAGAAATACAGTGTAAAACCTCACACAGGATCCTGGAGGAATATAGGAGAGTGTTCTGTTACTAGACAACTGATAAAATTTGAATCCGGACTGTGTAATTATGGGTATTTTTTTAGCGTGTATACTACTGAAGCAAGCAGAGGATTAAGTATTAAGTATTAAGTAACAGTATTCTAGCAATAGTAAATATCCTGCTTTAGGAACTAGATGTAGTGGTGCATGCCTGTAATCCCAGGTACCCAAGAGGCTGAGGCAGGAGGGTTGCAAATGAGGCCAGACTGAGCAACACAGCAAGACCCTGTCTCAAGTAAATAAATACCCTGTTTCAGGTTTTGGGTAAATAATGTATGGTTATATTTGAAAAACAAAGTCCTAAGCAAGGCATGGTGATGCATGTTTGCAAATCCAGCACTCAGAAGGCTGAGGCAGGAGAATCCCAAATTGGAGGCCAACCTAGGCAACTTAGACCCTGTCTCAAAATAAAATTTTTAAAATGAGTTAAGGCTGTAGCTCAGTGTTGCTTACATTCAATTCCCAGTTATATCCCCTGGCAATACATGCACACACATACAAAATAAATGAAGCAGGCTAGGGCCTAATGGAGTTGGGTAGTGGGTTTAATAATGCATGCTATTCTCTACATATGTGAAATATTTCTGTGCATATGTGAAATATTCTATAGTATTTTATTTCATTCATTCTAATATGTACATTTTTTCACATTTTAGTACCTTAGAAATCAGGATGCACATTAAGCACTGATGGCCTCCCAGAGCAGTTGGCAGCATCTTTTTCTTTCTTAATTATACATATATATTATTCTACTATCTTGTTTTGAAGTCCTGTATCACTTTCATTGTTTTGTTTTGATTGGTTTTATTATGCTGTTGTTTGACTTTATTACGTCTTACGGTATGGGCAGCTATTTTGAAGATAACATGAAGCATTATGGTAGCCATTGTTGATTTTCTAATATCTTGTTTTAAAGTCCTGTATCACTCTCATTGTTTTGTTTTGATTGGCTTTATTCTGTCTCATTTTGTGTCATTTTATTCTCTTTAAAACAAAATTAAAAAAATAAATAATTGTACATATAGCAATGGTACCTCTTACAAGCAAGTCATAGATTCTTAGGTGCATAGAAATAAAGTAATTTTTTGTTAACAGTAAATTACTATGTATGTCTTTTCCCCAAGTCTACCTACACCCTCAAAAAAGAAAAGAACAAGGAAAAAAAAGGAAGAGCAAATACTTGGTAATATACTAACAGCAGCATTACTCTTTTCGAAGATCTCATGTGCCAGTAATTTTAAAGGACCACAATACACTCCAGACTTTGCTGACAGGTATTTCTGGATTGCATGATAAGTCTTTCCACTGTTTGTGGGGCCTGAATGAAATATTATCTTCCGCTGTATAGCTCTGGCTTCTGGGTACCTAAAACGTAAGTGGTAAACAGCTTAGTTCTGTTAATGTCAAAATTCATTCTGCCAACGACATCAGTGGGGATTCCAAATTAAATACTCTCTTAACATTCACACAATAGTCTTTGAAAACCTAAATGTCTAATTTCATGACCACATTAAAATAATTACTGATTTCTAAGAATGAAATTAACTAACTAGAAGGCAGAAAATCCCAAATACAAATTACTTTTTTGGTCTTTCCCCCATTGTACAGGAGTTACTAAAAACAAGTTTAAACCCCGGTAAGTCCCACAAACCTGTTCATATCATTCTCACAGCTCTAAACATATGGCCTCTTAAAAACAAATATTCCCAGGCCTCTAACTTTTAATATAAGCAAGTCTTCTGCTTCTGGCCATGATGGACCAACTGGTAAGGAGTGGACATGCCCACCCCCCATAAGTAAGTACAAAACTGAGCAAGATACACATAGCAATTCTTTGAGGCCATGGACAACAGGCAGTGCAGGACCATAACCCCTGGAGATGAGACCTACTCTCCTAGTAGGGTATAGGAGATGAAACTCAAGCAAAGCATGATAATCCCATTAACAGAGCAGCAGAGATCAAGCTCGGTGGTGATGAAGTGGCTAGAATGTGAAGGGCAGTGTTGAAGAGTAGAAAGGATGCAGGGAAGGAGCCCCGACGTCTGTGTGAGTTCCCTATGGGTGCCTGACCAAGCGCAGGCTGAATATGTGCGAAGTGGGAACCAGCAAGGCCTACAAGAGAGCAGCTACCAAGGATCTGAGCACAGTCTCAAAGAGGTGTTGCAGTTCTAGAAGATGTTGCTTTTCCACCCAGCCAGGCATTCAGCTGAGACACTAGGAAGGCTACAGCTCAGACCTAAGGACAAAACCCTGAAGTAGGGCTCCTTCATATCTGCCCTAATAAAATCTAAACCCAAACTTAATCAGAATCAGGAAGAGATACCGGTCAACTGCCTGAAAGAATTAACTATTTTTTCAGGAAAAATAATACAAACCAAATTCCTTATCTTACGGTTTATATCTAGACATCCCCCCAAAGCCTCCTGGGCTCATAGGTGGGGCTCGGGGGAGGTGACTGGATCATGGGGTTGTGACACTGGACTGGTTCACTGATGGGCTGATAACTAGGTGTGATGTTAAGTGGGGGTAGGTCACTGCGGGTGTGGCCTAGAAGTATATATCCTTCCCACCCCTTGATGACTCACTGCTTCCTGTCTGCCATGCCACGAACTCTATCTCTGCTGCCATGCTGCCCTGCGTTGGAGCCAGCTGACTATAGACTAAAACCTCTATAATCTGTAAGCTAAAATAAACCCTTCTTTCTTTAAATTGTGGGTGACAGGTATTATGTCTCAGCAGCAAGAAAGTAACTAAGACAACTCATAACCTGACATCTGGCATACAATAAAATATATAATCAGTAGTCTCCCAAAACTAGACACTAAAGACTTCAAATCCACAAAGGAAGGAACTAACCAGTTAGGTGGTATTCTTAAGTCACTGATTTTACGTAGATCATCCTTACATTCCAACACAGGAAATATTTGTTTGGCATGTCTCAAGAAAAATGGAAATAAATCATCCACATGAGCTGGAAAATAAAACACTGCATTACCATGTGCAATCTACATGTTATCTAAACTCAACGCGGAGAAACAGAAAGTTGGCTGCCAATCACTGTATTCTACTTCTCTAGCGCAAACAGGCAAAGATTAGCAACAGTAAAAGTGAAATTATAAAGAATGAATCTGGACACATACCTTGGAGTGAAGGCCTCCAGTTATATGAAGAGATGAAATTGTAAACTTTTAAAACTTTTGGTGCTGAGGATCAAATCCAGGGCCGTGTGTATACTAAGCATACCCTCTACCACTACGCTATACCCCCAACTATGTGCAAAGATCACAAAGAAAAACACGAAAGTGAACTGATTTCTCAGTAAGAATCCTCCACACCTGAAGGAAAGTGGGGTGCATCCCATTGTGCTCTGTATCCATGTGCTCCCTCAGTATCTAGCAAAACGTAAAGGTTTAAGAGTCAAACATATCAAAAATTATACCAAAGCCAGCGACCCTGCCTCAAAAAACCAGGGCCGGGAGTTTGGCTCAGTGGCTTAAGCGCTTGCCCTGGCAGGCGCAAGGCTGTGAGTTCAATCCCCGGTGCCGCAAAAAAAAAAAAAAAAAAAAAAAAAAATTATACCAAAGCCAAACTGCCCATGGGAATAAAATGGTGATGTTCTTCCTTTCTTCCTCATATAGCAAGAACTTTATTTTTATATAAGGGAGAAGGAAACCTATGACAGAAACAGTCTGCCATGCACCAATTCTGTCATTTGAGAGCTCATTTCATCTGGCCTATTTTATCATACAACAGAAAGCAGATGATGACTGAATGAGGCCTAGTCTGTTTGTTGGTTTGTTTTTGTGATTGTGTTTTAAGACAGGGCCTGGATATATAACCCAAGATGACCTCAAACTTGCAATCCTCCTGCCTCAGCTTCCCAGGTATTGGGGTTACAGGTATATACCACCAACACTCAGTAAAGACCCCCATCTAAGGCATATGTGTGACTCACTTCATGAGGAACCCATTGTAAAAGCAAAGTGATCTAGGCTTCCTATGGTAATGGGAAATTATTACAGCGAATCTTACCAGGACCTATTCTAAACATTGCTCGAGAAACAAGAAGAAAAAGAAAGTATTTCTAACAGGATTTTTTAAATTGTATAAATACTTACCTGCATCGAAGCAAATGTCATTCAAAATAATGTGAATGTCCACATCCACGGAATGAGACTGCATAATATAATTTCTAAAGCTGATGAAAGCTTGGTGGAAGAGACGAGCTGTGGAAAACACAAAAGCAAAATACATAAAGCCTAGTTTTCGGTTCTCAATTTGGAAGCACACATACAAACCACAACAAACTCAATGTGCCTTTTTACTATTATCATTGTAACAATCCAGGACAGGTGGATTCTTAAGATTGGGGCTAAAACTGAACTCCTAGCACAACACAAAGGAAGGCTGAACATGCCTCTGCTCTCCACACAGTCTGCCTCCGCGGAAAGTATTGTCAGCCTTCTGCCTAGAAGCAGAGGGCAGAAACTCATCTCCAGGCCACATGAGGTTCCACATAATACTGACAAAGCCGTACCCTTAAAAAGTAATTCAACAACTCTAGAAAGATGTTATTGGTCTTACCATCCAGTCCATAATCAGCACCCAGTTTCTGAATTTCTTTCCTCTTATAAAACTTATCTAAGATCTTCTTTACTTCATCTATAAGAAAGATATAAAAATTTAATATTCCCTACTTTAGAAAAATGTCCAAAAAGCAAATGAAACCTGAAGTCATAAAATAAAGATGTCATCTAATATACATTGCAAAAACCTGAAAGGTTAGTCCATCCCTCTTTGGGCATTAATATGAGACAAAGTGTCTAGAAAACAATAAAATCAAACAATGTGATATCCCTGGCCCACTGCAGAGGAATGGGTAAGGTATGATATGATCAGAGCTAGCCTCTACCTTTTATAGGACTTTTAGATATTCTGCTGTTTTGTGTGCTTAACAGCCAGCCATTCTGTATATCAGTGAGCAACTAAAATACACCCAGAAACAAAACCAATAAGCAAGGACCACACCATCATGTTTTAATGCAAATGACTAATGGACAATGAAATGACTTTTGCTTTGAAGATGATGATTTTAGGGAGAAGAGGTTACTATTATTTTGTTTTAGATGGCATAATTTGGATCAGTGGAGATGAGGAAAGTAGATTTTGGCAGAATTTACACCAGAACTTACTATAATGAGAACAGTGAAAAGGGGATGCCTCACAAAACCAGAAGTACACACAAAAGTCAGATGGATGCATTTCAAGAGTAACAGCAGAGAAATTTCTGTGCTACAGGACTAAATTAGAAGACTGCTGAGTTGACATGCCACTATGAATCAATAATTTTATCGGTGAAGCCGGGCGTGGTGGCGCACACCTGTAATCCCAGCACTCAGGAGGCTGAGGCAAGAGGATCATTGTGAGTTTGAGACCAGCCTGGGCTACAAAGTGAGTTCAAGGTCAGACTGAACTGCATAGTGAGAACCTGTCTCAAAAAAAACAGGGCCAGGGATTTAGCTCAGTGGCATAAGCACCTGTCTGGCAAGCGCGAGGTTGTGAGTTTGATCCCTGATACCAAAAGAAAAAAAAATAGTAATAATAATTTTATCGATGAAAATATTGTAAACTAATCAAGCTAAGATTGCACTAAGGTTGTACATGTTAAAATATCACTGTGCCAGGCGTGATGCATGCCTGTAAGACTTCAAGAGGCTTAGGCAGGAGGATCACTGTGAGTTCGAGGCCAGCCTGAACTGCATAGTGAAACCTTGTCTCAAAAAGACAAAAATAAAATAGAAATAAATAAAGTAAAATACTACTGTTCCCTGTCGACTTAAACCGAAGTTAGTTCTGGGGACAAAACTCACGGCACTTGCTCTGGAGCCTGCGGTGATTAGGGTACCCACTGTCTTTGGCAAAGATACTTTTGTCAAATTCTAGCTTGTATTACAGTGGGTTATCCACATGTTCATCTGTTTCATGAGACCGCGAGTTTCTTGAGAGGAAACCAGGATTTGAGTCTTCTGGCAATCACAGTACAACGTCACGGTGTTAGGTTCGTGCGCGCGCCCAGTAAATGACAAAGAACCCTGAAAGAAGTCCTTCTCTGACTTTTAACCGCCTCATCCCTTTGCCTTTTTTCGAAGGGAACAGTTGTGGGAGACGGGAAACGAAGAATAATGCCAGACAAAGTGGCAGATCGCCTAATGGCAAGGGGCGAGGGCTTGAATCTTCCCAACACGTGGGTTTAACCCACTCAGGGGGCCGTAAGGCAGTGAAAGCGAAAAGGTCATTCTAGGTCGAGACGTTAAGGATGAATCAGACACAGCCCCAAGTGCTGAGGGGATTTGCAAACCAGCTACGGTGAAAGACAGAGCCAGGCAAGACAGCGCTCGAGGAGTTCTCGAGTGACCAGGACGAAGGGGAGGCTTCCCTTTGCCCAGCAGACACCACCCCGCCGCCCATGCTCACTCGCTCACTCACTCTTGTCCAGAGGCCGGGTTAGTTCGGCCCCGACGTCGCCATCGGCTCTGGGACCCTGAGGCTTCACAGTTAGGGGAACGAACAACGATGTGTTTGGAGCTTTGGAGTCACCGGACGCAGAGGAAGAGGAGGCTGCAAGGGTAGGGACGCGCAGTGCCCCAGGAAAGGGCCCACGGTGAGCGCGAAGGGCAGAGCAGACGGCCCCCCGGTGGCCAGCCTGGCACCCGGCCGGGAGCCGAGCCCACAACAAGGCGCACCGGGGGAAGGACATCGAGGCCTCAGGCTCTAAGGGAGCCTGGTGCAGCTCTGGGAGCCGGTGGTGGACAGTGACGCGCACAGCCAGCGCCTGCGGTCCGGAAAGCCCCAGGCCGTGAAGGGAGCTGTCTAAGAAAACGCCTGATCAGTGAGAAAAAGGCAGTGCCGGAAGATTGCCATTCCAGGGAAGAAAAAGCTCTTCAGTGAAAAGCATTAGAAACGAATTCTTCTCTACTCTTTCTCTGACAATTGTAAGCCGCTCTCCCCAGGAAGGAAGTATAATCAGGCATCTTTGGGTAGCTTAGAGGGGCCTCACAATTGCGTCACGTGACGCAAACTGGACTGTTAGGTAAGCACGTGTGCGGGATCACCAGAGGTGGGCTGCTGAAGGCGCGAGTAATCCTGGGCTAGATGCTATAAAGCATTTCCCAAATGTTTATCGCAGCAACTAGCCTTCGTTTTCTAATAGGGAAACGTTGGAAAATATTATTTGATCTGCGGCTCAGAAGGCTTGCAGAGGAATTTGTATTACGTAAGGTTTTTGTGTGACACGTGTGTGTACAGCATTTACATTTAATGGGAGCAGTTTGTGTACATCATCCGAGCACGTGATATCACAACCACACGGAAAAAAGAAAGTTTAGTTTGATTAGCCGTAGTGGGATACAGTGTCCAAGTAAGGTCGTAACATTAAGTTCACAACAAGCTGTTAGATATGCCACCTCCCTCTTTATATGTACAAGATTTTGCAGCCTCAAGGTAGATGTTATGAAATAAGTAACGTGTATCAAATAAGATTACAGAAACTGTAAGTGGCTTTGATTTACAAAACACTTAAATTTTTTATTACGTTTGCAGTACATAATGATTACATTTATCCTGGGGAGTTGATACACTTACATAAAACATCTTAATTCTTTTTACCTTCCATTTCTCTCCCCTTCCTCCACTTTCGAAACATCATGGATACATACAGCATCCTTTGCAATCGGAATTTAAGATCTAGTAACAGTACATGTTAAATACTGCAAATACTTACTATGCTGATAGGCTAATCAGAGTTCAAAACAGCAATTTCTTTTTTTTAATTTTATTTTAAAAATAGTAAAATCCAACAAAACAAAACAGAACAAAGTCAGTTAAAACAAAGCAGTAGAATTGGTACAGAACTTCAAAGCAGGATACCAGGAAAACAATAGCTACTATAGTGTATCTTGTTATCTTCACAATAGTTGTCCATTCCATCAGGTATAGCAAAATCAAACCAAAAACAAAACAGAATAAAACCAATCAAAACAATATTGAATAAAGCAAAACAGTGAGAACAATATTGGGCCTCAAAGACAAGATAGAAGAAAATCCCCAATATTAGCTACATTGCATACTGTCATCCTCCCAAGAGATGCTCAGACTGCTGGCCCCAGGCCAGGAAAATCAACCAAACAATGCAAGAATTTAGTTGCTTTATGTACCGTAGTTGCTATCAACTTAGCCAGTCCTCCAAACCAGCAGGTTGCTTATGGGTGGGGGGTGGTTGATTCTCAGCCCATGTGCTGGTAGGCTCAAGGGAAGCACTGACTTTTCCTGGAGTCCACGCCACTCCTGCCACTTACCAGGAAGGCTGGCTAGTTGTCTTCTGGTTGGATCTTCCCTGACCCACCATGGCAGGTTCTCTGGAGGCGCTGATCTTTTTGTTCCTGGAGTCTGCGCTGCCTGCGCCACTTAGGAGAAGAGCTGGCTAGTTGTCTTCTCCAAAAAAGCAATTTCACTATGTTTGTTTCAACAGCACATATACAAAAAAGCAATTACACAACTGTAAAGAGATTGATTGATTGATTGATACAGGGAACTGAACTCAGGACCTTGCGCTTGCCAGGCAGGCGCTTGTGCTGCTGAGCTGTCTCTGACCCTTTAAAGAGATTTTTGTCAGATATAAAAGCAAACAAGTGCTAAGTAACTCTTAGGTAAGTGTAGCAGAGTCTTTGTGAAAAAAGCATATTGAAAGTTTTTAAGTACCAGAAAAAAGGGAGGCCTCATTCTATGATTCACAAATAGTCATTAAATTTTTGATAAATCATTAATTTTTTTAAGTGTCCAGAATAGACTAGAGCAAACAAAATCATCAATTTTTGATTGGGGAGGGAAGAAAAACAATTATTATTTCAGCATTAGTTCTAGCTGAAAATGGCGGGTTGTGGTGTCCAAATTATGGTAGGAAGCTATGTGAAATGGAGAGAATTTACAAAGGAATCCTCACAAAATTTAGTGAGTAACCAAATGTGACAGGAAGTGACATTAAACAAGAATGTCTTACCAGATTTGGAAACTAAGAATGATGAAAGATAAACTATGCATTTAACATGCACCTGAAGCCAAGTGTGATGTTAATTCCTTCTCGTCTGCTTGATACTGAAGTTTTAGGGTAAAAGCTGCAGCTCTAGGAGTCTCAACAAACCAGGTTGGCTACCCATCCCATAACAATAAAGAGAAGCTGTGGTGAAGGGTCGGAAAGGAGTTTTAATCAGCATAGCCCATGCTGGAAAACAGATAAAGAGGTTTAAGATCTGTCTACAAAGGACTGAAAGCAGCTTTAGGATTTTACAGAAAAAGGAAACAAAGGCAAGAGCTAGGGGGTTTGCATAGCTGGTGAGTTTGCATACTTGGCAGCATAGGTAATCGTCAATCTCAGAACTACAAGGTGCTGAGAGAACCATCATTACATGAAGGGTCAATTGGGCTCCCATTTTGAGATGAGCTTTCTGCTTGGGGAGCAGGAGGGGCCTCTGTTCCCATCGTGTGGTAACTGTCTGAGAGGTTCTGCTCTTTCTGGACTCAGGTGCCTGCAAGTTAAGGGATATCTAAGTCCTGCTCCAGGAGGTCTGCAATTGGACCTGGTAAATGCTGGCAATTGGATGTCCCTGCAAGCCTTAAAAATCTCGTCACTCTTGGTGTCCTCAGTTTTGAACAAGGATGAAAGGGGCCAGATGAACCTAGTGTTAATGGACCTTACATTACAAACACTTTTTAAGTGACTGACTCACCTACATGCAGAGCTAAGCAGAGATCAGATCCCAAGTTTCAAGGCAATCCAAGCTTCAGTCCTGCTTTTAGTTAGCCCATTAGACATCTGCAGACCCAGCCTCTAGGTCCCTGATTCATGGTTATGTTGCTGATAACCATTTAGAGTTGTCACCAGGTTGGTAGGTAGGGTTCAGCAGGGTAACTTGCCCTATTTTATATACTAGGGGGTAGAGTCAGATACTAATTTTCTGGCTTCAAAGCAGATATCCTTCCCACTACAACATGGTAACACTGGCAGTATTAATAGAGAGGTAAATGGGAGAGGAGAAAAGGAAGTGAGAGAAGATAACCTGGGTGGTAGGGAATAAGTTTGCATTGCTTTTGCTATTAAAAGCTGGTTATTGAAATTATCACAAAAATATATCCTGTAGATTTCTACCTGTCACATCTTGCCTACCCAAATTCTGTAATTTGAAACTTCTGATTTTTCTGATATAAAGGTTGTCATGATCTAGACATTAAATTATGTGTTCTAAGTGAGTTTTTAAGATATAGTCTTCTGAGCAGGTGTATTACAGCAGGAAGACATTTCAGTTATCTGGTCTGCTCTCCCTACAACTGGAGCTGCGGACACCTATCAGATGCAATTATGGAATTGGTACAAGGTTCTATTTTGTCTTGCGTTCTCTTAATAACACTGCTAGAGAACCTCATCTATTCCTTTATCCTGCGTTACTGTCTGTATAGGATATGCTATGTACCCCCAAGTCCTCATACTTTTGATGGGGCTGAGTCTGACACTTGTGATCAGTTTGTTGTCTAGCGCCAGGATTAATGGTGCCAGGATTAATGACGTGACTGCTACACCCGCCCAGGGGTGGAGCTGAGATACAGTATAAGGGAAGGCGGGTCTTCCTATTGCTTGCTTCCCGGCTTCCGCCCTCTCTCTCTCGCCAGCGCGGATTGCGGCTTGCAGCTTGCAGCCACCATGAACTGTAGCCCCGTCATCCCATGCTGCCTTGGAGCCCACTTTATGGACTGAAACTCCCGAGAAACTGTAAGAATAAACCTTTCCTTCCCTAACTTTGGGCATCAGGTATTTTGTCTCGGCAATGAGCGAAAAGTAACCAAGACACTGTCCTTAATTTTATTACATATTGAACTCACACTTTTTCTAAAGGAGACACTTTTCATTGTATAATCTATAGGAGAATAAAGTTCATCCTTTTACTCAAAAATTGTGATGGGAAGCCAGGTACAGTGGCGCATGCCTGTAATCCCAGCACTCCAGAAGCTGAGGCAAGAAGGATCACACTATGAGTTAGGCCAGCCTGGGCTACAGAGTGAGTTCAAGACCAGCCTGATCTACATAGCAAGACCCTGTCTCAAAAAAAAAAAAAAAAAAAAAAAAAAAAAAAAAAAAAAAAAAAAAAAAAAAAAAAAAAAAAAAAGAATACTAATAGGATACCCCAAGCCTAAGGGAAAAAACTTAAGGATATACATTTTCCTTACTATGCTTTTATATCTGACTTAAAACTATACATTAAATTCCTATACAGGTTACAATGAGTATGATGACATATGCCTGTAATTCCAGCACTCAGGAGGCTCAAGCAGGAGGATTGCTAAGTTAAAGGCCAGCCTGGACTACATAGTAAGAACTAGTAAGAACCTGTCTCAAAAAAGAAAAAAAAAATTCCCATAAAGGCTAGTATGGTGCGTTTATGCATGCTCAGTAGTCAACTAAACATAAAAAACAGCAAAGAGCTTAAGACTTCACTGACTCACAATACATGTAATTAGATTAGACTACTTCAACTAAATCCATATTGAAGGGTTCCAAAATATGCTTCTGAGGCACAAAATGATTGGTTTCTTGAGACAGGGTCTCACTACATAGTCTGGGCTGGCCATGAACTCTTGATCCTCCTGCCTCACCTCCCAAGTGTAAGGAGTACAGCTTTGTGCCACCATGTGTATCTGTAAGAATTATTTTGAGAAGGCATTCGTGTCCCAGAAATTCCTATCTGCATAAAAGCAGAGCCTCTCAAAATAAATCAGTTGTTGTAAATCCCTTGCACAGAACAACCAGAGAAGATTTTTATCTCGACAGTAAGTGGACAATGCATTTAAACAAAAAATTACTCTTTCATCTGTTTTTCTAAGGGCCTATTTATCTTTCCTAAAATACCCTTTCAGGTGCCTACTTCTCCATTAAAATTCTATGTAAGCTCCAAATTATACGTACTTGAGTCATTTTGTTTTTGTTTTTTGGGTTTTTTTTTTTTTGGTACCCAGGGATTGAACTCACAACCTCGAACCTGCCAGGCAGGCACTTAGGCCACTGAGCTAAATCCTCAGTCCTATTTTTTGAGACAGGGTCTCATTATGCAGTTCAGACTGGCCTTGAACTCACTTTGTGGCCCAGGCTGGTCTCAAACTCACAACGATCCTCTTGCCTCAGCCTCTCGAGTGCTGGGATTACAGGCATGTACCACCACACCCAGCTTTGAGTCACATTTTTATGAACCCAGTTTGATGTAATTAAATGGTTGTGTCTGTTTTTTAGACAGTATCTCACTATGTAATTCAGGCTGGCCTTGAACTCAGTATGTAGCCGAGGCTGGCCTCAAACTCGGTGATCTTCCTGCCTCAGTCTCCCAGTGCTGGGAATACAGATGTGTGCCACCACGCTCAGATTAAATGGTTCTTTTCTCCTGTTCTGGACTTTTTTTTTTTTTGTCAATTTATGCACAGGCAGCCACTGAGTATGTGAGTAGAGAGAAGTTTTTCTTCCCCAACTGTATCAAAATAAGAAAACTCTCAGCTACTAAGAGAAATAAGTTTAAATGGTTTAAACCAGTTTCTCATTTTTTTTTATTTGCAAACAGAACTTTTAACACTTTTTTTTTTACAACTGAATACCATTAAAGGATATTTTGGGGTTCACAGAAGGATACTCAGCACAGGGAATCCTTGTGTCTTGGATTTAAAAGGTTTATACAATGAAATGAGTAATAAAACTAACAATGGGACCTAGGACAACCAAACTACTTCCTATAGCTGATGGGCACGCTTTGGTAAATCCCTTTGAGGAAGTATAACTCAGAGCCCTTCAAAACAACCACCAAATGCAAACATTAGTGAATTAAAAATGAAAGAAAGGGTTTGATCTAAGTAGTATTGATCCAATTATAAATTTTTGAAGAATTCCGATGTACTACATTGGTGTAGGGTCTCAATCTTTGATAGCTGCTTAAAATACAGATGTTTCACTCCCTGAGATACCGATTTTTATGGTCTGGGAAGGACCCAGCCATGGTTAAGCTTTTAAGGTGATTCTAGTATGCAGCCAGGGTTAAAAATCACTGGGTTAGACATTGTACTCTTTGTAAAAACACAAATCTCATTTTCAGCTTTTTATTTCTTTTTTTTTTTTTTTTTTTGCGGTACCGAGGATTGAACTCACAACCTCGCGCCTGCCGGGGCAGGCGCTTAAGCCACTGAGCCAAACTCCCTGGCCCTATTTTTTTGAGGCAGGGTTGCACTATGTAGCTCAGGCTGGCCTTGCGCTCGCGTTGTAGCCCAAGCCAGCCTCGAACTCACAACGCTCCTCCTACCTTAGCCTCCCGAGTGCTGGGATTAAAGGCGTGCACCACCATGCCCAGCTTCAGCTTTTTATTTCTAACTGGTCAACTCCTTGACTGAAATCAACGAACACAAATTTGATTTTGTATTCTTTGAATTTGTTATGCAACAAAATCTCACACAAAGTGAATAATCATCTTGGAGACATAGTCTTTTAAGCCAGCTAGCTAAAAGCATTATATAACAATTTACAGGCTGGGGATATAGCTCAGTTCCACAGCGCTTGCCTGGTAAGTGCAAAGTCATGAGTTTGATTCCCAATACAAAAACAAAACAAAAACAAAAACACAAAAAACACCAAGTATAGCGGAAACTGGTACTATTTATAAAAAATTCATCATAATTGTAGTTTCCCAAACTATTGAGAAATTCTATCCTGAACATTAAATAGAATGAGATTTGAAAATAGTGCTATTTTAATCAAATAGTAAGCTCAGTTTGTTTCAAATTCTTTATTATACATTATGGTTGCACAATTTGAGGTTGGTTAAATACAATTAGATTTCAAAATCTCTGAATATTTTCTACATTATTACATGCAAGTGACCATGAAAATATTTGGCATTTTAAAAATTCTGAACAGGCACTTACATGAAGGTGAACATTACCATTCATAGATACCCACATTTAAAATACTCCAGCACACGGTATGTGGAACCTCTGGCCAGCAAAGAGTTTGGTTACTGACCATTTTATCAAAGTGCCATAGTAGTAAAACAGGTTTAAAGAAATGTAGTTTGGGTTATTAGCTCACTCATAAAGTAAGATTAACTGACAAAACTTGCACTGAAGTGTATTTTAAGATACTGGTACAAAAACTTAATGAACCATAAGTGAAGTACTTTCCACATCGCAGGCTTTGTTTTGGTTTCTGCACTCCACATTTAGTGTATTTGAAATAGAGCCCATGCATATGAGTGGATGACTGCAACCTTCCTTTTTAGACACTGAACAAATGACTTGGATTTAGTGTTTAAAAAAAATTAAGACACATTGGGTGAAGTTTAAGTAGAGTTTGAACTAGCCACAATTCCAGTTTAACCAGCATGAAATTATCCAGATCTGGATAATTACATGCCTCACAAGTTCCCTCCTGATCCCCCACCCTCCAATTTTCCACTAAAAAGTGAATAAATCTGTAAAATCATGAAAATGATATTTGCATACACATGACAATATTCCTTAAATTAATACATATATACATATTTCTAACTATGGGAAAATACATAGTTGCTAACAAGTTCTAAAATGCCAACATATGTCAACTCCATGTTGCAGAACACATATGGTGGTACTACTGGGAATAGCAGAATCATTACTTAATATGGGAGAGGGAAGAGGGCCACAATGGCATGCCATATAATCCCTAGGGGGAAAATATTCATACCACAGAAGTCAAAGAGGGTAAGATGCAAAAAGCTATGAAACAGTAGACCCAGAAGCACCTTCGGTGAAATATTCCACACACAGTTCTCAAATACATATATGTAAAAACAAATGTAGTTTTCAAAAATATTGAGATGCCATCTTCTAAATCTTTTCAGGATGTAAGGTCCACTTATATTTTCTAATTTGATTTGAACACAAAGTATTTAATTTTTTGCATGTAGAAAAAAGGGTATTCATTAGTATGAAAGAAAAGGATTTACAGTCAACATTATGAGGAAAGAAAGCAAAATTACAAATACCATCCTATTCAAATTAAAATCTTTAATGTATTATGCTGAGGCAATATCTGAGTACTTATCATCGAAGTGTGCAATAAAAAATAAAGGCAGCTTAGGAAATCTCCAGTGTTTCAAAGAAAGTACTTTTTAAAATGTTTATACATGAAGAACATTTAGTTATACTGTAAAATAAATGCAGCACTGTAAGATAAAACTATTATATATGGATTTTTGGCCTTTCCCCCCCGCCACATGCTGCAACCATCTTTAACCTGCTGAACTTAATCTCAACGGGTATGGATTTTTTCCTTTTCTCCTATTCAGTTCACATTTCAGGCTGCTCAGCAGATGCCTGTGAGTCTGGAGATTCAAATCGCTGGTGAAAGTTTGTTCTCTGTTTCCTCAATTTTTCAGGAGCTTTTCTCCATAAGATGATTTCCTATAAAGACACATAAGACATCAACAAATTAATGTTCTCCATTGGGCCTTACATTTTCACTATAGAATATGAACTGCAATTTCAGTTTTAACCATAACAATACTGAATTCCCTGTTCTTTCCAAACTAACCTGTATTCTTCCAATCCTAATCTCAGACTGCCCCTCTGGTTCCATTTCCCGCAGCAGCACCTACACATAAAACCACCACCAATGCAATCTGACCTGAAGTCCTAGCTATCTGACAGATTCCTAAAATCTGTCCTGCATTTCCTGTGCCATTACCTTCATCCAAGTTTTAAGTCTTTGTCACTTCAACCTTAGATACTAAAACTGCTTCCCAATAGATGGCTCCTGCCTCTCTTGCCTAAAACCTTATTCCAGTTCACCCTTTGTATCACTACCAGATTAATCTTGCAAAAACACTGTTTAGATTACTCTCTCTGCCTCCAGGATAAATCTCCAATACTATTTAGGGTTCTATGTAACTTTAATTTTTTTGAGACAGGGTCTTGCTATGTAGTTCAGGCCAACCTTGAACTCCCTATGTAGCCCAGGCTGGCCTCAATTTTGTGGCAATCCTCCTGCCTCAGTCCCTTGAGTGCTGGGATTACAGGTGTGCACCCCATGCCTGGTTTAAAATCGATTTTCAAATAACAAATTTTATGATGAATATTTGAAAAATAACTATTAGAACTGGGTCACTTGATGGTCATTTATAATAGAAGTGTTCAGTAAAGGAAAAAATGAAGCTGGGTGAGTGGGCTGTCTCTGGAAGGCTGAAGCAGGATTAAAAGTTCAAAACCAGCCTGAATGACTTAGTGAGACCTTGTCTCAAAATTTAAAAAAAAATTTTTTTTTTTAATTTAAAAATTGGAAGTGGGCTGGGAGTTTGGCTCAGTGGCTTAAGTGCCTGCCCTGGCAGGTACGAGGTTGTGAGTTCAATCCCCGGTGCCGCAAAAAAACAACAACAACAACAAAAAAATTGGAAGTGGGTGAAAGTGTAGTTCAGTGCAAAGGCCTTGAGTTCAATCCCCAGTCCTGCAAAAAGAAGAGGGGAGTAAAACCCCAAAACCCATGAAATAAATTCAGCTAAGAAAGAAATGGAAGGGAAATAACAATGGAGATCTTTGTTGATAATAGAAAGATATTTAAGACAATATTGAATACAAAAACAAAAAAACATGCATAATATGATCTAAACACACATACACAAATTTGCCTGGAAAACTAGTAACAATGTTGGTGGAGATTTTGCTGGCCTTTACTTCATTCTTTATTCTTTACTGCCTGATTTGTTTTTTTTTTTTTTTTATTTAAAAACAAAACAAAACTAAGCCAGGTGTGGTAGTGCACACTTTTAATCCCAGCACTCAGAAGGCTGAGGCAGGAGGATCACTGGGAGTTCAAGACCAGCCTAGGCTATAAAGTGAGTTCAAGGCCAACCTGAACTGCATAGTGAGACCCTGTCTCAAAAAACAGGGTCGGGGATTTAGCTCAGTGGTGTAAGCTCCTGCCTGGCATGCTCAAAGTTGTGAGTTCGATCCCTGGTACCAAAAAAAAAAATTTTTTTTTTCTCTTTGAAGATAATAATAAAGAGTTGGGTGTGACGGTGCACACCTATAATCCCAGCACCTCAGGAGGGTAGGCCAGGAGGATTGCCAGGAGATTGAGGCCAGCCTGGACTACATAGACAGTTCAGGAAGAGCCTGAACTAGAAAGGAAAACCCTGTCCCAAAAAAACAAAATGAGAAAAGAGAACAAAAAAGGCCTTGACATTATATCTTATTTTGGAATCTGTAGAATGAATGAAGAGGAAAGCTGTTATAGAGATTTAATGCAATTCTGATCAAAACTCCAGCAGCGTATCTCACAGAATCACAGAAAACAATCCTTAAATTCATTTGGAACCAGAAGAGACCTAGAATAGCAAAAGAAATCCTGGGCAACAAAGACAAGGCAGGGGGCATCACAAGCCCCAATGTGAAATCATACTATAAAGGTACTGTGATAAAAACAGCATGGTACTGGCAGACAAACAGACCCGAGAATCAATGGAACACATTAGAAGATGCAGAAACAACTCCAGACATACAGACACCTGATCTTTGACAAAGGTACCAAATATTCACTGTAAGGATAGCCTCTTTAATAAATGGTACTGGGCCAGGGGTTTAGCTCAGCAGCACAAGTGCCTGCCTAGCAAGTGCAAAGTCGTAAGTTCAATCCCCAGTACCACCCCCCCAAAAAAACCAACGAAACAAACAAATAAATAAATAAATCGTGCTGGAAAAACTAGCTTTGCACATGCTGAACATTAAAATTGGACCCATTATCTTTGGGTTTTTTGGTTTTTTTTTTTTTTTTTGCGGCACCGGGGATTGAACTCACAGCCTCGCGCCTGCCAGACAGGTACTTAAGCCACTGAGCCAAACTCCCAGCCCTAGTTTTTTGAGGCAGGGTCATACTGTGTAGCTCAGGCCGGCCTTGCGCTCATGTTGTAGCCCAAGCTGGTCTCGAACTCACAATGCTCAGCCTACCTCAGCCTCCCAAGTGCTGGGATTAAAGGCTTGCGCCACCACACCCGGCTGGATCCATTATCTTTTACCATGCACTAAATTCAAAATGGATTAAAGATCTTAATATTAAAACAGAAACATTAAATCTGCTGGAAGAAGATAGAATCGGTAAAACTCTTGAAGACATTGGTACAGGCAAAGACTATGAATAAAACCCTGATCACACAGGAATTATAAAGAATCAACAACTGGGATCTCATCTTATTAAAAAGCTTTTGCTTTTTTAAATTATTCTTTATTTTTGGATTTTCATAGAAAACTGTTATCATCTTCAGGTGTCTCACCTTAAAATGTTTCTTGAAAATTTTAATTTCTCTGTAATGTTTTCTAGTTTTCTGTATATAGGTCTTATAAATTTTGTGGTAAGATTTATCACTATTTTATATTTTAATACTCTTGTGACTGATGGGTTTTGGTTTTATTACCATGAAGTGCAAGTATAGTTGCTTTTCAATAAACATTTATTTTTTAAAAAGTATGAGGAGGGATCTATCACAATTACTTCTTTATTATATCCTCAGTATTTTCACTATTTTAGAAACCCTCACTCACTTGTACAATAAAACTTTAAAAAGGGAGTACTTTCCAGGTGTTTCTAGATCTACCACAGAACAAAAGATCAGCCTGGGTGGCATCATACCTGCTGCTTGAAGTACCTTCTGTCTTCCTCATCAACAAGCACTAGATTCAAAAAGTACCTTACTGAAAATTTTTTGTTCACGTCTCTCATTGTTGGTGTTGGGTCATATCCTGCTAAAAATAGTCTTATTGGAATGGATTCACCTGAAAGAAAAGCAATTTCCATTTAATTCTAAAGGCTAAAAAATACATAAATACAAGATGATTAAATGTAGTCACATCAAACACAGGACTGAGTGTTACAGAGCAGACACTTACCCTTCAGGTCCTTATGAGCTGCAACACTAATAAAGACCAGCTTTTCAGCTTTGGCACTGAAGACATATTGGGCCCGATAAAGTCTTTGCTGAGGTGAGGTCCTATGCACTTTGGAGCATCCCTGGCCTCTACCCACTGAGCCAGTAACACTCCTCAAGTGTAAAACCTAAAAATGTCCCAAGACAAATGTCTCTTGGGGCACAAAATTGCCTCTCGATGAGAATCAACTTTGTAGAACCAGAACACCCGGATCAAATCTCAACTCCATCATTTACATTTACAGGCTGTACGACCTTGGCTTGTGGGACTTAACTGTTCTGCTTCTGTGAAACAGGGAGTAACAATATTCACTTGGGAATTTATAAGGACTGTGTGGGTTAAATATATAAAGAGCTTAAAACAGTACCAGCAGCTAAGTGCTGTATAGACCTAGTTTTGTTACTCTTTGCTTATTATTTTCATAATTACTAAGCATATGTATAAAGAATTGAAAATTTATCACTAATTCATCCACAACAACAAATATAAACAGAATGATAACATCTTCATTACCAAAAAGATTGCTATTCAGACGCTCATGGTTTTTTGTTTTTTCTTTTTTTTTTGCTAAAAAAGATATTTTTATATTCTCTTCTTAAGTATCTTTATGTAACATTTTTCTAATGCACATCTATTACTGAAATACACAAAAGCTATCCCTCAACATATATTCTGTAGTTGCTAGAAAAAAAATTTTTTTTTTTTTGGTACAGGGGATTGAACTCACAACCTCGTGCCTGCCAGGCAAACGCTTAACCCACTGAGCTAAGTCCCGGCCCTATTTTTTGAGACAGGGTCTCACTATGCAGTTCAGGCTGGTCTCAAACTCACAACAATCCTCCTGCCTCAGCCTCCCGAATGCTGGGATTACAGGCATGTGCCACCAAGCCCAGCTTGGTGCTGGAATTTTAAAAAATAGTATTATGTAACACAAAGTTACGTGTACAGTACATGGACCGTGAAGTTCAAACCTGGGTTCAAACCTCATCTCTGCCAAAATTAGCTATTTCACTTTTGGCAAACTTTTTAATCCCTGCACCTCAATTTTGTCTGTAAAATAAAGGACATAAGAACCCAACTCGGAGACCAGTAGGGATGTTTAAAGCACCTCAACTACAATGCCTTGTTTATAAATGACATTCAATAAACAGGAAATACATTTTGAAGTATTACCAGGGCTAGAAAAATCCAGACATATATTAAATGCTGTGCATGGTCTCAAGACACTGAAAATTATCTAGTAACAAAATCATTTTTGGGGGAGGCTATAAGGACTCCAGAGTATCACAGGAATTAATGCCAAGTTCTACTGTATCTTAAGATCAGCATGAGAAAAAAATAATGCACAGAGATGAACTATTATAACAAGACAATTAAAATATTACAAATTGAGAACCAGAGAAGAGATAATCAGAACTGTGTCTTCAAATTCTGAATTGAAATCGAGCAAAACCTTAACCTTACTTCAGACTGGAGTACTATCAGTGTCTTTTTAGCAGTTCAACAAAGATATCCTCAAAAACCATCATTATAAAAGTTAAGACCCATGATAAATGTGATCATTATGTATATCTAAAATATACCAATAAAATCTGAAAAAAGTTAACAATAGTTTTTTAAGAATTATACATTCACACAAATGTCTACTCAAACTAAACTGTCATGGACACCTCACTACTCAAAAAAAGTAGATGAAAAATGTTACCTTTTACTGGTGCACCATCCATTATTTCATATTTGGCAATAGTTTCTGTTTCAGTTGTAGTACTGGGTCCTAGTTTAAGAATGAAGGGTATTAATTTAAATATTTCCATAATATAATTTCCAGCCTTCTACCTTTTTCCTGTTTTCCAACTATATCATTGTAGCACTATTTTCCTCCCACTTTAAGAAAAAGAATTTTTGGTAGCACTGGGGATTGAACCCAGGGTCTTTGTAATGAGCTATATTCCTACCCCTATTTTTTTTTAAACTTTGAGACAGGGTCCTTCTAAGTGATAACTTGGGATCTTCCTGCTTTAGCCTTCCAGAGTGCTGGGATTACAGGTGTGTGCCACCATGCCATGCTTGGCTCTGGTCATTCTTTCCTATTTCTTGATTTACAATTAATATACTCATTGCTCAATGTTTCATACTTCCTTTTTCCCAAAGGTAACATACAGTTCAAAAAGAATCTTCTTGTCTATAGCCACACCACCCTGAGCATGCCTGGTCTCATCTGAGCTCAGATGCCAAGTAGGGTCGTGCCTGGTTAGTACTTGGCTAGGAGAAAGAATCATCTTGGAAGAGGGGGATTTGAGACAAGGTCTCACTATGTAGCCCAGACTGGCCTTGAACTCACAGAAATCTTCCTGCCTCAGCCACCCAAGTGCTGAGATTACAGATGTGCACTACACACCTGGTCAGAAAAAAATCTTCACATACTGTAGTTCCTTCCATCTTTTATAGTATCTGCTAAAATAGAAACTAGCAATACATGTCAGAATTACCCATTACATGTTAGTTTTCCGTAACTCCCAGACTTTTTTGTAGAGTAAAAATACTTGGCACACAGATAAATTTTGAGATTCACCCTCTAAGAAATTATTTGAACTTAGGCACTTAAAAAAAGAAGCCAACCATATCTTAAGTGGGAAAAAAATACCAAGAGCTAGAGGTAGAACACTTATCTAGCATGCACAAAAATCATAGGTTTCATTTCCAGCATCACACACAGAGAAAAACTGTACCAAAACTACAGTAATGATCCCTAAGCTGTAAAATACACAATATGCAAAAACTAAAAAGTCTTTTCTGAATGACTATAGCTTTTCTTTTACATCAAATTTTCTGTAACAGAATATCATTTTTATAATCATAAAAAAAGTTTAAACATTTTCTTTTTAAACAACAAATCTAAAGCATTGTTTTACTACCTTAAAATCCTTAAACTTACTAGCATGTGAAAAGTGGAGATTAAGAAATCATAGGTGTTTGTTTTATTTATTTATTTTTATTTTATTTTATTTTTTTGAGACAGGGTCTCATTATGTAGTGCAGGCTGGCCTTGAACTCACAGCAATCCTCTTGCCTCAGGCTCCCAAATGCTGGGATTACAGGTGTGTACCCCCATGCCTGACCACTGATATTTATAATTGATTGCTAATTACAATTTTTTTCTTTTTGAGACAGGGTCTTACTATGTAACTGTGTAGTTTAGGCTGTTGAGCTATGTAGCTGAGGCTGGCCTCAAACTCACAGTCATCTTCCTGCCTTGGCCTCCTGAATGCTGGAATTAAATGCATGTGCCACCACACCTGGCTCCTCTGTTCTTTTTTGGTGGTATCAGAGATCAAACCCTGGGGTACAATACCACTAAACTACAACCCTGGGCCTTTTTATTTGGGGACAAGATATCCAGGTTGGTCTCAAATTTACAAATCTCCTGCCTCAGCCTCCTGAGTAGCTGGCATTACATGTATGAACTACTGAATCATTTGCTTTTTAAAGAGACAGGGTCTTACTAGGTTGCCCACCCTGGCCCTGAGCAACTGTGCTCATGCAGTCCTCCTGCCTCCGCCTCCCAACTAGCTTACAAGTTTATTATCTATAAGTAACATGGGTACAAAAATAAAACATTTTTACTACAGCCTTTTACACTTTATTTTTTGAACGATGTGAATTTATTACTGATTAAAAATTAATTTTATTTATTTAAGAGACAAGGTCTCACTATGAGACTTTGCCCAGGCTACCTTCAAACTCATGGCTCAAGAAAACCTTACGAGCCAGGTGCAGTGGTACATGCCTAGAATCTCAGCACTTGGAAGGCTGAGGCAAAAGGATCATGAGTCTGAGCCCTGCCTGGGTAACTTGGTGATTCACAAGACCCTGTCTCAAACTAAGAAATATACAAAGGACTGAGGATATAGCTCTGTGCCAAAGCCCTGCATTCAATCCCCAGTGAGAGGGAAACAGGGATTTTCCTCCCTTATCCTTCAGAGTATCTAGGATTAAGAGATGCACCCAACCATGCAGCTCAATAATTAATTTTTTTAAAAGCAGTAATTATGCCTATAATTGCAGCACCCAAAAGGCTGCTGCAGGAGGACTCAAAATACAGGGCCAACCTGGGCTACACAGTGAGACACTGCCTCAAAAAATAAAACTGAAACAAACAAAAAACAGAATTACTCATGACCAGCAATATTAAACAGCAAAGTTCCAATGTGAATATCAAATTTGTGTAAATCAAATTTATGTGTAAACAATATATATATATATATATATATATATATATATATATATTTTTTTTTTTTTTTTTTTTTTTTTTTTTTTTTTTTGCGGCACCGGGTATTGAACTCACAACCTTGTGCCTGTCAGGCAGGCACGTAAGCCGCTGAGCCAAATTCCCAGCCCTGGTTTTTTTTTTTTTTTTTTTTTGAGGCAGGGTCACACTGTGTAGCTCAGGCCGGCATTGCGCTCGCGTTGTAGCCCAAGCGGGCCTCGAACTCACAACGCTCCTCCTACCTCAGCCTCCGAGTGCTGGGATTAAATGCGTGCACCACCACGCCCAGCTTATAAACAATATTTTAAGATTTGTAAAATTTCAGCTAATCAAGAAATTTTAATTCAAATACTCTTCAACTTACCAATTCCTGTGATCTCTTTTTTGATCAGCTGTAACTCCATGTGTTGTATTTTTATTCTTACTAATAAGAAGTAAATTTTTCCAACAATCACATCCTTTAAATGATACCTATGGGAAGGAGTTTCACTTACTAAGTATCAGTGTAAGAAAACAAAGAGTGAAGTAGGTTGTGAAAAGCTTTAATAGGTATCTTTGGGGTAAATAACTAAAAATCCTACTTTATTCATATTGTTCCTTTTTTCTTTTTTTTTTTT
>RJWM01001833.1:89773-113975 GCA_004363535.1 Dasyprocta punctata | reverse complement strand
CCCTGGTTTTTTGAGGCAGGGTCGCACTATGTAGCTCAGGTCGGCCTTGCGTTCACGTTGTAGCTTAAGCCGGCCTCGAATTCACAACACTCCGCCTACCTCAGACTCCCGAGTGCTGGGATTAAAGGCGTGCGCCACCACGCCAGGCTATGTTCCTTTTTTCCAAAATATTATTAATCATTTCAATTAATCATTTCATTATGCAAATATGGAAGCTGCACTGTTCTAGCAAAGTAAGGATGCTAAACTCCTGTGTAGAGCTTTTCATGTTGAAAATATCTTCATACAACTGAAATATTTCAAGCATAAAAATTTTAATTTTACATTCAGTTAAATGTTTAGGTTCTCCGAAGATTAAGTTCTAAACAGGGCTAATAATTAGGCTAATCATTCTCCCTAGATGGTCAAGTTAGAAGTTTGCTTCCACAAAAAGAGATTAACAGGATTTACCTCTATAGGTTGAGTCTGCCGCTACAGTATCTAATACAAAGACCATGCCATTCCTAAGTACTCTGAAATTATGTGGTAATAAACATGGGAATATTTACAATACCCAAAGGATTTTTTAGTCTCTTCCTAAGAATTAATTAATACAATTATGTAAGTCTGAAGGGATGCTCCAGTGTAAGTTTTTAGGTCCCAAACTACTTGATAATTTTATTGGCAATGTGAGACTCTGCAGGCACATGTATCAAGTTTTCAGTAAAATAAACTTGGGAGAAACACTAGGTCCATCTCAACAGAATAATGTGCAGGAGACAGCTTAAATAGGGCACATCCATTTCTTCAACAAATTAATGAAAAAAAAAAAAAAAGAAGGAAAACTGTAAACATAATGAGTAAAAAAACCGAATGCACTGTAGACCCTGTTGGGACAATGATTTGAACAAACCATGTGAAAAAAAAAAAGACATTTATAAGACAAATAGGGATATGTAACACTGATTAGATACAGTATGTGGAAATATTAAAGAGTTAGTTTATAATAGTATTGTAGTTATATTTAAAATGCATAATTTTTATGGATTAAATTATATACTTAGAATTTGTTTCAATATAAACTATAGAAAGTATGCAACCTCAATACAGGTAAAACAAATCTGTGTATTGGTAACTGTTGAAGCAAGGATATGGTACACGAAGATTCACTTTGTTGTTGAGGATACTGTTGGGACATTGAATATTCATTATTTTGTTCAATATACTGCTTATATATTTTGGCATATGTTTGAAATCTTTTATGATGAAGTTTAAAGAGGCATTAAACAATAAATATAAGCCCATTTTGTAAAAATACAACTTATATACCTCCCCCTCCCTGCTAAAAAGACATACAAGAGGATATTAATAGCAGTTAATTAGTAAAAGTGAAAATACATGGTTTTTTATTTCCTTTCACTTTACATCCTAAGTTTTCAATAATGAAAGTATACTGCTTCACTAGTCAGGAAAAAGAGGAATTTTTTTAGTTTTAAAATGATACAATGATGTTATGTCAAACAGTAATTTTCATAGACATAATGGCACTGACTGCTTTCTGTGGTGGTGAGATCTTCTATATAAAGTAGTCAGGCAGATTTATCAGAAATAGACTATGGAAGACACTTGTCCCAAGTCAGAAGTCAGACCATCCTCCTAAAGTTTCTTTTCACTGAGAGATTCTATTGGTCTGTTAACATCAGATGAATGTCAATTCTATTCTGCAATGATCACTTTCAAAGATCTGAAAATTTTTAAATTTTCCCTGAACACTTATTTTTTTTAATTTTTATTTTTTTGAACACTTATTTGTGAAAGGTACTTACTTGGATTTATTATATTCAAATTCTATATGTAGACAATCTTCAATGCCCACTTCCATTTTAATAGAGTTGTTAACATCAGGATAGGTGGCAAGTTGGTGAACAATAAGATCATACTCTTTCACCAAGTCTGTCAGTCTTCTCACTATTGTCACCTTAAGAAAATACCTACAAAATTAATGGAGAGGATGAGGTAAATGGCCGATGATAAACTTAGGTGTTTTAAATAAGCAAGCATTACCACAGCTTTCTTCTTGGTGGGACTCCTTTGGGATTAATTTACTTCATTTAGCTAATGAAAGAGTTCTATTTTTGCTTTTTGCTTTTGTTTTCTAGTTCTGGGGACTGAAAATGCATGCTAAATACACACTCCACCACTAAGCTACACACCTAGCCCTCTAACTAGAATATTTTCCCGGTGAGAGCTGTTATTAAGCCTACATGAGGAAATCTCTCTGTATCACTGTTTTATTTTGTCTTGAATCCCTATCTAGTTAAGGCACTGTTCTTTGGGGTTTGGGTTGTCCAACCCAATACCAGATGGATAACATCAATCATAGAAAGCAAGATCCTGGACCAGGGGCATTCAGATTAGTACCTTATCCTTAATTACCCTGGTTCCTGAGGTACCCACAGCTTCCTGAATGAAAAGGAGACTCAGTTGGGAATTTATAAAAATGGGTTCCTACTTCAATTCTGCCACTCATTCCTTTTGTACCTTGGACAAATCAGCTGTTTTGGGGCTCCAAACACTTCCTAACTATATACTGAATGAGATCTGTTAAGAAACTAAAAGATTTGGAAAATAATTCAGTTTACATAACAAATGAAAGGGATAATTAATTTAAATAACTAAAACTTCTCATAATAGAGTTCTCTGAATTTATAATCTTAGAAAGCTCTTTATTATTTCAGATAAGTATTAGCCAAAATATGTGACAAAATATTTTAAAATATTGTCTTCCAGTCTAGAATTATAATTAAAAAGTTCAAATAGACATCAATAGTAGCCATTACTTTCTGGTTTTGACCCTGCCTACATTTTCTAATACACATTCATACCTCAAGCGGACATTGGCACCGATGTAAGATTCATATGGCTTTTCAACTTGCATAAATTCAAAATCATAACTTCTGCTCTGAGTCAGTTCTCCAGGTAACGCTAGTTCTTTCACTAGGTTTACAAATTCGTGAGTATTACTCTTGTCATTGAAAAGTTCTAAGAAATTTTAGAAACAAAGAGACCAATTATATTTAATATCCATTTTGATAAAACTCAAACTTTTACCTCCAAAGCAAACAACTGTTACCAAAATAATTAGTTGGATTTGTCTCTAATAAGCCAGAGTTATTTATGGTCTATTTAAGCATAAATATACTCAAGACACATAGCACACTGGAAATTTCTATTAGAAATGTGTTTATTCCCTTGATATATTTAGAGCTCTCCCAATATGAAGCTATTTGACACATTACCAGCAACTATTTGAACATCTTCCCTTTAAAGCAAAAATTCTATCTTGATGTTTTGTGTTAGACAAATACAAAGTCTGCCAAAAAATGTATAAACACTGCAGCAGTTTGCAATACTAATAAATGTCTCGAAGCTAATGGCCACCACTTTGAGCATCTCTTATAATTGCAACAGCCAAAGGCAATGTATTAATTTCATGATGGCTCACTAAATTTAGTGTTAAATATTTATACAAGTTTTTCTTTTCTTGAAATATACATTTTTGGCAGACTCTGAATATTATACCGATAAAACTGTAATACACAAAAGAATAAAGCCAACCATTGGTTAATTACTATAACTTGCCCCTCAAGTACAAGCAGTCATCTGGAGTAGATATATAAACAAATAATAAATATTCACTCATTCTAATTTTGACACTTTTAAAAATGTACAGTAAAACTTGGAAAGCTGGATTTAAAACCTAGTTATCCAGACAAAATTACAGACATATTTTATTTTCTGCAGTGCTGGGGACTGAACTCAGGGCCTTGCATATGCTTTAGGCAAGCGCTCTACCACTGAGCCACACTCTCAGTCCTCTTTTCCTTTTCCTGAATCTACAGCACAAAGAGATTTACATATAGTTTAACTCCCTGATGTATCAAGAATGTCCCTGAAATACACATACGGAAATCAACTCAATATGATCTAAGTCAGAAATTATTCCTTTCCTTTTCAGATGGAATTTTCTGTTGACAGGAGAGTCTGGCTACAGGCACACACACTAGGTCGGGAAGACAAGTGGCATGGGTAATTAGAAAATGAAAGATGAAGGTGAGCCCGGTAATTGTAAGGCTGGTGAAAAATGTAGAAAAAAAATTTCAGTGAATCAACAAATCTTCAAATATTTTTCAATGCTGGTAGTTTATGTAACTCCTTAGTATGACAGCCAAAACAAAGGCAGAATGAGTCAAATATTTAATACAATTAAAAAGAAACATAATTTATTAAGTCCTGTCTTTCATTTTGCAAAATTCCTTCCTTCCTTCCACAAAGTTAAGCTCTAATTCAGTTAAGTGCCAAATACAACCTTCTTAAAACTCAAGTTTATCAAAGGAAAAAAAGTAATACTATTTTAAAACTCACCAATTTGACCTACAAATTCAATTCTAATTCCTTGGTGCTCTAGCCTCTTTCCAGGTTGCTTAAAGGCTAGGTTTACCTGCCAAAACATGAAATTATAAGAGATGTTAACAGTCCTTTAAATGGGACTACTAGATCCCTTCCAGATGAATGCAATATATAAGTATTTTAGGTATTCATTTATGAAGTATGAGATGCCACTACATACATACATCAGGATGACTTTATAGCATCAGAGAAGGTATAATTTATTCATATACAATCACTAATAAACCTATTACACATACACTTAAAATATCTGTTTTAATTAAGAAGGAAATCCTCATTATAGCTGGGGAAATATAAAAGGACTCAAAGGGAAAACCTTAAACTATCTATATGTGTTTGTTGGTCAAATAACAAAACAATTCTAGGACTAATAACAATATTTGAATGTGAAATAATCACTAATTCCAAAACCTGATCTAAAACATCACTTTGTTTTTTGTAACCAAGAACATATTGCTATAACTCCTAACATTAAAAGCAAAACTTGATAGGCATAATTTGGCACACATCTGTAATCCCAACACTTGGAAGGCTGAGGCAGCAGGATCACAAGTTCAGCGCCAGCCTGAGCTACACAGTGAGTTTCAGGACAGCTTTGACTACACAGAGAGACTCTTTCTTAAGGGAGTAGGAGGAACCACATAGCTCAATAGTCTGATTCTGCAACTTATTCTAAAACCAGAATGTACAAAAGGTTTAAATTTTGAGTATGATTTATCTTACATACTTTTAAAGTAAATATAACCTCAAAATCATTAAATCCATGTGTCTGCCAAGTGGGAACCTTAAATTTATAATTTGCATTTTTGGGTTCTTTTTCGGGGGGGTGGGGTTGGCTTTTTGAGACAGGGTCTTACTATGCAGCCCAGTTCGACCTCAAACTTGTGGCTGTCCTCCTGCTTCAGTCTCCCAAGTGCTGGGCTTACAGATGTGAACCATCACACCATATTTATAATAATTTCAAAAAAATCTGTATAGTACATATGTATTAAAAATAAAATTCCAAGCAATTAAGAATTAGCTAACAAAGGATTCTTTCTCTTCTTTCTCTCCCTTTTTTTCAAAAACATGGTCTATGTAACTTAAGCAGGCCTCAAACACATGATCCTCCTGACTCAGCTTCCCAGTACTGGGATTACAAGAATGTGCCATCATGCCTGGCAAAGGATCCTTTGTCCTAAAAAAAAAAAAAAAGCCTCCAGGTATTCTGTTTTGTTTGCTGGTGATGGTGGCACTGGGGACTGAACCTAGTGTCTTACACAAGCTAAGCACAAGCTCTACCTCTGAACTATATCCCTAGCCCCCAGGTTTCTTTACTGTAACAAATATGGATAAAGTTAACTCTTAAAATTATATTGCCTCAAACATCATGCTTCTCAGAAGATAACAGGAATAAGGAACAAAGGAAAATACAGGTCCAATAACTTCTGCTAACAAACTACATAAACTAAAATATACATTTTTCTGTATCTCCCCCTTTTGCTGTTTTTTGAGACTATATGGAACTTAAGGTGATCCTCATGCCTCAGCCTCCTGAGTGCTAGGGTTACACGTATATCCCTATCCCTATCTTGTAACCAATATAAGTTAGCTACTTTCCTTCAAAATTAACATCTCAAAAAAAAAAAAGTGTGGTACATCACATGATGGAATATTATTAGAAGTTTAAAAATAATAGTGTCAAACAATTTACAATGGTGTGGGAAGATGTGCATGACATGTTACATGATGGAAGCATGGTCAAACTAGATACAAGTATAATGCCAACGTTATGTTTTTTAAAGCTATGGAAGAAAATATTAACAGATTACTTCTGGAATGAATAATTTTGCTTCTTTGCAGTTTTTAAATTTTGCTGTTTTTACAGAGGGCAAACAATACTGTCAAAGTCACCAAATGCAAGTATTCAAGTTTTATATATACTAAAAATACAAAGTTTAAACTACAAATAATAAGAGTGTTAACTATCAGCTGCTTCATAAGTCAGGCAGTAACTAGAACTATTAACTAATTTGTACCAATAAAGCACATTTTTAAAATGCACAGGTTGAGCACTCCCAGTCCAAAAATCCAAAATTCAACACACTCCAAAATCTAAAACTTTTTTTTTTCCAGTGCTGAGGGTCATACCCTGGGCCTCTAGTGTAGCAGTCAAGTAATCACCACTGAGCTATACCACCAACCCAAAATTTGAACATTTCTGAGCACATGCTCAATTGGTAAAAGTTGATACCAATATTTCAAAATCTGAAACACTTTTGGTCTTCAGCATTTTGGGAAAAGAATACTCAACCTATACCTTTTTTTTGTTGTTGTTACCAGGGATCACTCACGATCTTGCGCTTGCCAGGCAGACACTTACACAGCTGAGCTAAACCTCCAGCCTATCTTATAATACTTTTTGAACTTTGAGTGTCTTTTGCTTTTTGCTTTTTTTTTAGGTACCGGAGATCGAACTCACAACCTCGCACCTGCCAGGCAGGTGCTTAAGCCACTAAGCTAAATCCCCGGCCCCAACCTATACTTTTTGAAATGTCCAGCTGGCAGCAGTTTTTGAGAATGTCTTTGTTTGAATGCGGTTATGTGGGATCGTTTTTTAAACTACAGTTCTCTTCAGAGTTTATGAAACCACACTATTAAAAGTAGCAATGTGTATCTACTCAGTTTCCCCTTCAAACTGATCTTGGAAATTTTCCTTGACCTCTCACTGATGTTAAAATACACTTGCTTTTGAGTATGGAATGCAGTTTATCTGACAGGATCCTGGAATTAAAAAACATAATTAAGCATTTAGGTTTAAAAGCTGTTCTGTAAGAGAGTACAGAAAAATAACTGACACTGTGATACTAAACTGGATCAAAGAATTTACCAGTACTTTTATTTTTGAAACTTTTTATTATAATTTCAGACTTAGAGAAAAGCTGCAAGAACAGCACAAGTAAACCTGATACAGTCATTTCCCAGATTGATCATATGTTTATAGTCTGCCTCATCTGCAGGGGGGCTTTTCCTATATTCTAGAACTTCTCTCATTTTACAGAATTATTGAAGAATTGCCTAGCAGAGATTCCACAGTCGGTTCTTCAAAATTCTTTCAGTATAATACGATAGGCTTTCAGCAGAATATTTTAAAGCCAGATAATTTACTTTTAACCTTCTTAACCATAATGAGCTTTCATCCTCATTTATTCATACTACCTTGCCCGATTTAAAAAAAAAAAAAGCAAAATATGAGGCCCATTTTCTTTTTCATTTGATTTGTTATATTAAAATAAACAATGTATCAAATGAAACATTGTTTTTTTTTTTTTTTTTTTGGTCTTTTTGAGACAGGGTCTCACTATGCAGTTCAGACTGGCCTTGAGCTCACTTTGTAGCCCAGGCTGGTCTCAAACTTGGAATGATCCTCCTGCCTCAGTCTCCTGAGTGCTGGGATTACAGGCATGCACCACCACACCTGGCGAAATGAAACATTCTTTATTCTTTTTTTTTTTTTTTGGGTACCAGGGATCGAACTCACAGCCTTGCACTTGCCAGGTAAGATGCTTACACCACTGGGCAAAATCCCTGGCCCTCTTTATTCATCTGATTCCAAATGTAACATTTAAAATGTTTTTCCTTTTTTCTTGTTTTGTTTTTTGTTTTTGTTTTGTCTTTTTGAGATAGGGTTTCATTATGCAGTTCAGGTTGACCTTGAACTCATTCTGTAATCCAGGCTGGCCTTGAACTCACAGCAGTCCTCTTGCCTCAGCCTTAAAATGTTTTCCTTTAAAAGTCTCACGTTCACTCTCCTCTGGGAGGCTGAGGCAAAAGATCACAGGTTAAAGCCCAGCCTAAGCAACTCAGTAACTTAGCAAGACCCCATCTCAAAATAAAAATAAAAAGAACTTTACAGGTTGGTGATGTAATTCAGTGTGAAGACCCTGGGTTCAACCCTCAGTACCACAAATTAAAAAAAAAAAAAAAAAAAAAACCTGCAAGACATGCTGATGTACCCCTGCAGCTACTTATGAGGCTGAGGTAGGAGGATCACTTCAGCTCAAGAATTCAAGGCCAACCTGGCCAATATAGCAAGGCTCTGCCTCAAAAATAAATGCAAAAACAAAAACAAAAACAAAAATTAACAGTACCCACTCAGTACTTACCTCTGTAAGGTGTTGGGAAAAATAAAAGGAGTTTTTTTTTTTTCAAATCAGATTTTACTGGCACATTTTTAGACACACATAATGATCACATTCATCATACAGAATTTGTACCTGTACATGATATAACCTGGTCTTTTTTTCATTCCCCTACCTCTCTTCAAGCCCTTCTCCCCTCCCCATTTACAAGAGCTTTGTTTCCATGTTTTTCTTCAAAAAGAAATCTTTGTGGGATACAGATTTAACTCAGTGATAGAACACTTGCCTAGCATGTGTGAGGCCCTGGGTTCAATCTCCAGTGCAGGAAAAAAAGAAATTCTTGGTGAAGAATTTAAAAGATATACCTAGATCATACAAGTGCTCAATAAATACTGTGATTATAGCAAGCCTCTTTTCATAATGATAAATATAGGTATATCATCATGTTAATGGCTATAAGTAGTTTAAAGGTTATTATCGTACCTTAGTTTTTTATGTTGGACATTTAAGTGGCTTTCAACTTTGAAATATTAAAAACAATACAATGAATAAAGCCGATTTTCTTAGGATAAATTCTTTTTTGTTTTATTTTTGTTTTTTGGTACTAGAAATCAAATTCAAGACCTTGCACTTGCCAGGTAGGCACTGTGACGCTAAGCTATATTCCCAGCCCTTAGGATAAATTCTTCTAAGAATTTGGGGATCAAAGTAATCATACTCATTATTAGTACTGTTCAAATATTTTCAATCCTATATATTCTGAGTATGGTATGACAGTACTCCCTGTCCCCTTTATGATTGGGTAATATATGAGAGTGGTACTAGAGGCCATGAATTTGATCAGAAGTAATCTCTGATACCTCTCGGATGGGGTATTTAATTGCTTGTGGGAGACTCAAGAGATCTGTCTTCCTCTGCCATGCAGACTAATATTCCCAGGGGCGGTGGCTTCATCAGTGAGCATGACACACAAAAAAGCCCTCAGCTGATCCACAACGGACATGTGGCCTGGGCAAAAAAAAAAAAAAAAAAAAAAGAAATCCCCAAAACCAAAACCAACAAACAAAAGAAAACCAAATTACTGTTCTTTTAAGTCACTCAGTTTTGAAATTGTTAACACTATATAACCCAGCCTATTATGGCTACTATGAGTAATACAGTACTAGTGTTTGTGCAGCAAGAATCAAAGGGAAGTCGGGCATGGTGGAGCATGCCTTTAATCCCAGAGCTCGGGAGGCTGAGGTAGGAGGAGCACTGTGAGTTCAAGACCGGCTTGGGTTACAACATGAGCAAGGCCAGCCTGAGCTACATAGTACAAATGCCTCAAAAAACTAGGGCTGGGAGTTTGGCTCCAAGGCTTAAGCGCCTGTCTGGCAGGCGTTAGGTTGTGAGTTCAATCCCCGGTGCAAAAATCAAAGGGAAGCAATGGGGTGTCAGATAGACCTAAGAAGCCCAAAACTGGAAAGTATAGTGGGTCAACCTGAAAATGAAATGAAATTGAAAGGGGTCATACACAACCCAACATTAAGTAAACCCTCAAAACTACTGTCTAGGACTGCTGATTTTAAAAATCTATTCTATTTGAAACATTCAAAGGTTCAGAAATACTAATTTCACATTAAAATGACATAAAAATTTCAAGTTCAAATTCCACACATGGCTATCTTCAAAAACAGAAGGAAAGATTAACATTTCTATAGACAAGACACATCAAAACTTTAACTCATTTCAAAACAAGTTGACCTGGGTGTGGTGGTACATGCCTGTGACCCTAGCCCTTGGGAGGCTGAGGCAGGAGGACAGAGGCAAGTCTAGGTTAATAGTTCAAGGCCAACCTGAACTGCATAGCAAGACCCTGTATCAACATTCACCCCCAAAAAAGAACCCACTCAAAACAAATTGAAAGATATTAAGAAAATCACCCAAAATCAGAATAAGGTAAGAAAAATCAGAAAATTAGAAATAAAAATAAAAATCATTTTAGAAATGAAGGCTAAACTAGAAAGAACACAAAAGCAAATAAACACAATAATACCTTAATAAAAACAGGAAAAGTAAGATTTTGTTTTGTTTTGTTCTGTTCTGTTTGTTGAGACAGGGTCTTACTATGTAGCCTAGGCTGGTGTCAGACTCACAGTAATTCTCCTGCTTCAGCCTCCAAAATGCTGGGATTATAGGCATGCAACATCATGCCCAGGAGGAAAAGCAAGATTTTTAAAAGTAAAAGAAATTTTAAACCTGGCGTGGTGGCGCACACCTTTAATTCTAGCACTTGGGAGGCTGAGGTAGGTGGAGCGTTGTGAGTTCGAGGCCAGCTTGGGCTACAACGCCAGCACAAGGCCGGCCTGAGCTACATAGTGCGACCCTGCCTCAAAAAACCAGGGCTGGGAGTTTGACTCAGCGGCTTACGCGCCTGCCAGGCAGGCACCAGGTTGTGAGTTCAATCCCCGGTGCCACAAAAAAAAAAAAAAAAAAAAAGAAATTTTAAAAGATATAAAAACAAGATTTTAATACTGAAGATAAACAAGATTTAAAATGCTAGCAAGAAAAGATGTTTTGAAGATCAACACCATCACACAATTTAATATAGACTGGCTCTGTTTATATCTGGATTTTTGTTTGGAAATAAAACTGATTGACAGGGAATCAATCACATGCTGCTAGGAATAAAAGCATTCCATGTCTTTAGAAGACCCTCTCTGGGTTACACTTTTTAAAAGGAAAACAACCTCAAACATTTTAAGATAATTAACATTTTTATCAGGCTGCAAGTGCTTAGTTATTTAAAGAAAATTTAATTAAAAGGTACAGCATTTGCTAATGTGTTCAAAGAACTTCTTGTCTGTATAAGTAACACCTCAGTTACTGTGTAGTTTTACATATATTTATGTGTATATGTACAGAGGAGTTGATAGAGAGGTAATGCCCTATAATTAGCTGCAAATTCCGATCCAGAATGTTGATGAAAATGGGATACAGAGACCTGCTTGTTTTAAGTTTACAAGTGATAGCTGAGAATGAAGGAATGAATGATAAGAGCATTCTTGGAGCAAATGTGTGTCAGCATAAAACCAAAAAACTAAGTTATAAAGAAGCCTTAAAATATGAGTTTCCCAATAAAGTTTGGGATACAGGTAAAAGATGTTCATAAGTTGTTTTCTTGGCAACAAAAACAGGAGGTATAATTAGTCTTACTACATTCACTGTTTTATTTCAAGCAAAACAGGATTCAAAGATAGCATTTTAATTTGGCCAGAAAGTGAAGTGGCTCAGTTTATCTTCTCTCCAATAACACAATGTGCATTCTGGCTAAGTTGCTTTCCGTCACCAAGGACAGTTGGTCATTTCTATTAGTGCTTCTTGGTGAGTTTCAGCCTCCTCTACATCACCATTTACCATATCTTTATTTTCCTAGCATATTATTTTAGATTTCAGTAAGTGGAAAATCTCATATTTTACTTTTACTGTTTGAGGTCACAGGCAACCTAGTAAACAACAGAGATGACAATAACTTTCTCTGGGGAAGTTAGGGAAGCACTTACATCTGTTTTCTTTCATAGAAAAACTATTTTTATTTCAAAAATGTATTTTGCCTGCTGTGTATATAGAATCTCATATGACAGAATTAAATAACTAGATAGGAAGAAGAAATAACTTTATTTTTGTAAGCTACTTGTTAGGGCTTGGATCTTAAATGACCTCCAAATTCTCATACTAAATAAACTCTTAGTTTGAAAAAAAAAAGAAAAAGAAATGAAACTCTGGGGCTAAAGCTGCCACTCAGTGCTACAGTGCTTGCCTAATGCACAGGATCTGGATTCAAACTCCAGCACCACAAAAAGTCCAGAACAAATCCCTTAAGAAAGCCAAAGATAGGGCTGGGAGTTTGGCTCAGTGGCTTAAGCACCTGTCTGGCAGGCGCGAGGCTTGTGAGTTCAATCCCCAGTGCCGCAAAAAATAAAAATAAAAAAATAAAAAAAAAGAAGGCCAAAGAAATAGAGTGGAACAAATATTAAATAGTTTTAATTCAAGAAAATTGTCCTTAAAGAAAAAAATTAAATAATTTAATAAATGCTCAGAGCATTGGCCTAGCATATACAAGCCCCTGGGTTCAATCTCCAGTACTGGAGAGAGTGAGAGAGAGGAAGAGAGACAGATGGACACAGGGACAGGGAGATCTTCTTTGGGTATCCGGGCAGAAAAGGCATGCCAGGTTATAATAGAAATAAAACTAGGCTTCTGGCTTTATGCCAGAAGACAATGGAGTAATCTTAAATAGTTTAAAAAAAAGAAAGAAAGAAAGAAAGAATGAATGAATGAATGAGTATGAAAGCCAAGGTTATAGTCAGTAAAACGTTGAAGTAGAAAGGACACAAAAAAGTCATATCAACATGCAAAACCTTCGATAATATTGTCCTCACAAGCATTTCCTAAGAAATCTATTAGATTCTAGTAACTACAGAATAAGCATCAGAAAAATAATTAAACAACTAAAGAGATTAAGACAAAGAGAGTGGTAATAGTTATTTACAAACCAAGACTAAATGAGGGTTAAGAGAACAAGCACATAGTACAGAATGACTGTGTGCCGGCAACGCAGTATGTATGGTATGTTTATGAAATGAGAGTACAATAGTATATGCAAAGTATTTAGGTAACTTCATAATCATACTGATATTGTAATATTATACAATATTGTAATATTGAAAGTATTGCTTACATAACGTATGATAAAACAAATGAGTAAATTATGTGGCATACCAATTACATTTTTCCCTGTGTCTTTGAAAACTACGATTCTTGGCTTAGAAGAAGATAAACATAAAAGATGTTAAGTAAAAACAAATAAACAAAAAAAAACTGTAGTTCTGAAACAGAATTGGAAATGATTATTCCTAAAATGTTTTATTTTAAACACTATACCTAAATAATAAACACGTATTCAACTTATAAAAAATTATATAAAATGCCACTCCTCCCACATTTATCCAATGAAATGCCTAGCAACAATAACCAAACAGCAGTGAGTATTCCTAGCATACAGACTCAAAATACATGGCCAATTCCAGGTCTGAAGTAGAAAATGTATAGGGCTCTGAACCATCTTACCATACCAATTAGCAAGGAAGCAACTAAAACTTCCCAGGGTCTTTGGCAATTTATTAGAAAAATAAAAGTTTACCTAAGACCTAGCAATTCCACTCTTAGAGGTGTCCAAGAGAAATGAAAACAGAGATTCACACAAAAATGTCACAGCAGCATTATTTCTAAAAGCCTAAAAGTGAAAATATTCCAAATGTCTATCCACTGGTGAATACATAAAATCAATATAAAAAAGTGGCATGGCCATAAGATAGAATACAGCAATAAAAAGGAAGGAAATACAGACAATACATACCACAATATGAATGAAACTTGAAAACACTACACTAAGTAAAAGAAACCAGTTAGGAAAGATCACACATTACATAATTCTCTTGATATGAAATATCCAGAATAGGCAAATTCTTAAAAATAGTAAGTAAATTAGTGGTCACAAGGCCCCAAGAAGAGGGAAAATTCAAAGCAAATGCTAAAGGTACAAGTTTTCTTTTTGTAATATGAAAATTATTCTGATAGTGATAATGGTTGCACAATTCTATAAATTTACTAAAAATTTTAAGTTCACTTAAAATGGGTAAACTTTATACTTCATCAAAGCGTTAACAAAATTTTAAAACATACTTAGAGGGGTAAATTTTACTTTACACTTCAATAAAGCTTAAAGGGAAAACCCCAGGGTTATAGAAAAAAGGACACAACTGCACCATGCATATGCAATCACAGAGAACACTACAGCATGAGCACAGAAGCACAACCCTATGGTAGCCCTTGTGTGTGTACAGCTTTATGATCCTCCCCTTTGACCATGGGTAGACTCAGTGAGTATCACTCCCATGTTTAGGTTACGAATCAGTTGATTTTTTTAAACTGATCAAAAGGGAGATTATCCTGGGTGGGTCTGATCTAACCAGGTAACCCTTTAAAAGAAGGTGATTGTGAGACAGATGCTCTCCCACTGGCCTTGAAAACAAAGCAAACTGTCGTTTCTGAGAGAAACAAGCCACGCAACAAGAATCTGAAGGCAGTCTCTAGAAGGAGAACGTGGTTCCAGACCAACAGCACAGGAAAACCATGACCTCAATCAGAGCGTTTGCTGTAAGGAAATTATTTCTGCCCAACCCCAGAAGCCTAGACAAGGATCCAAAACTTCAGATAAGACTGCTACCTCTGACTGACTTCAGCCTGTTAAGTCCCTGAGTGGTATAAATAAATAAAAGTGTGGGGAGTACATCTAGCACTTCTTCTGTCTTTTTTATACAAATTGTACCAAAACAACAAGTGAACACAAATGTATCCTATCCGATAAATAAAAACAAAGTGAGAGACATAAAATAATCCCTATTTTGCAACACACAGTGAATGAAATTATTCTTGGTATTAAGCATCAATGGTTGCAGAAGAGAAAAAGAGGGAAAGAAAACCAGGCAGCATGTACCCCAAATGAAAAACACCCCACCACCTATATTCTTGCCAAAAGAATCAAACCTATCTAGTAATATAAAAATGTAAATTAAAACAGTAAGATCAGTTTACCTGTCAAAATAACAATAATAACAAAGTGATGTTCAGTGCTGCCATGTCAAGACAACACAGGTGAATCAATGCTCATAAATTTTCCAAATTAATATTTTTGTTGTTGTTGTTTTGATGGTACCAGGGATTGAACTCACAGCCTCATGCTTGCCAGGCAGGCACTTATGCCACTGAGCTAAATCCCCAGCCCCAAATTAATATGTATTAAGACGCTCAAAATACTTGTGTCTTTTGGCCCAAAAATTCACTTTAGTAATCTACTCTATTGAAATAATCTTACCCAATAGAATCTCATGAAAAGTTTAAGCCCACACTGCCAAAGATATAAACTACTTAAATATCCAACAATAGGAAAAAGTGTGCAATATTCAGTCATACGCCACGTAATGCTGTTTTGGGCAACAACAAACTCCATACACAATGGTTGTCCTGTGGGGTTCTCAAGGAGTCGAGAAATTCCTATCATCTTGTGAACCCTAGCCATGGTCAACACTGCAAAGCATTACTGGTCATGCTGATGCAAACAAACACATTGCACCTGCCAGGTATATAAAAATACAGCACATATAATTATGTATAGTGTATAATAGTTGATAATAATAAAAATTATATTATGATTTATTATTTATAATATACTTCCATTTTCTTAAGAGTTAATTTTACATATTAAAAAAATAGTAACTGTAAAACAGCATCAGGCAGGTCCTTCTGGGGACATTCCAGAAGGCAATGTTATCAAAGGTGGCCTTCCTGTGGAACAAGACATGGTGGCAAAAGACTCTGATAATCCTGTGTAGGCCTATGTTATGCATGTATTTGTGTCTTCATTTTTAACAAAAATGCTTAAAAACAAAATAATTTTAAAATAAATAAATAGGTCCTATCATACAGTCTAGGTGTCTAATAGGCTGTACCACTTAGGTTTGTGTAAGTACATTATGAAGTCTGCACAACGGTGAAACATCTAGACTCACTTGTGAAAAATATATCCCTATCATCAAGTGACACTCACTGTAACACAAATACATATACAATAATAAATGCAAACAAACCAAGAGGAAACACACCCCAATTTTTTTTTTTTTTTTTTTTTTTTGCAGCACCAGGGATCGAACTCACAACCTCACACCTGTCAGACAGGTGCTTAAGCTACTGAACCAAACTCCCGGCCCTGGTTTTTTGAGGCAGGGTCACACTATGTAGCTCAGGCCAGCCTTGCGCTCGCGTTGTAGCCCAAGCCGGCCTCGAACTCACAACGCTCCGCCTACCTCAGCCTCTGAGTGCTGGGACACACCCAAATTTTTAACAGTGAATTATTTCCATGACTGAATGATACATATTTTATTTCCCAAACTGTCTACCACACATATATTATTACTTTAACAAGAACAGAAATCAAGATCCATCCTTCCAGGGTAAGAATCTTTCTTGTAAATATTCTAACCAATCTAAGATTTTAGCTGATCTTCATGGAGAAAAATTTCCAACTCTAACAAAATCATTCAAATTTAGAGCACATACATTTTCATTACTAATTCTAATATTCTACAACTAGGTAATTCTGTCAAACAGAAGATTTACCTTTCCTGAAACAGACTCTCCATCATAAAAGAGATAGTGTTTTTCTACTTTGCCATCTTCAGTCTTCATCTCTGCCATCTTCCTCGTTTCTCCATCATTAAGAACAATGTCAATCTCACAAATAGGACCAAAAAAGCCTCCGAGAAAACTCTGAAATTAAATGAAAATGCTTGTAATTATCATGTCTAACCAATCATCAAATTTCATAATTCAAATTCAGTTACCTTTGGCCTACAGTTAAACAGACTACAAATATGTGGGTTCACATAAGAATTGGTACCAAATTCTACATCAAAAGTGAGCGAACTTGAATACCTGCATAATCTACTGCACACATAAAGATTTGCTGAGAGACTTTGTTCTATCACCAAAAAAGATCCTCCCAAAAAACCACGAAGCCTAAACAAATTTAATACATTCACAATAGGGCGATAATTCATGTGTCTCACTGCCGGGTGACTTGAAGCACTGGTGGTACATGCCTGAATGTCCCACTGGGTGGCTTTTTATTAATTTTATTAGTAAAAACACTGGTAAAAGTGATTAGATCCATTTGTACCACTTATGATAAAAGCCACCCAATGGGACAGTCAAGGAATATACTACTAGTGGTTCAAACCAGCAGGAACATGTTAAACGCACTGTAATTTTAAGCATTTCCATAGATAACCCCTATAATCAAATACTAACATATATCAGAAATTTAGGAAGGTAATTCTTAACATCTGGGTTTGAAAATTTACCTTTCACTATACCACTATTAGGTTCTTACATTATAGCAGAACTTGTTACAATCTAAACTATTCCTATAAGCCCAGATGAATTATGCCTTACTGTTATAAAATCTACTGCTATATTAGGTCTGCACAGGATAAGTTACACTGTGTGATCTCTTTCAGTAAAACTAGCCCTAATGGCTGGGGATTTAGCTCAGTGGCACAGCACCTGCCTGGAAAGCATGAGGTCCTGAGTTCAATTTCCAGTGCACAAAACAAAACAAAACAACTAACCCTAATGGACAATTTTAATGAAATTTTCATGGATTTTTCCAAACAAAATGTACAGCCTTGTTTTGTAAATCCTGAATATGAGAAATACAGAGACAAAGTATAATTGCTTATCAGTGCCAAAAAGCATTAACTGGCAATAACCAACTAATAATGAACAGAATCCATTAGCAATTCTGATACTGGATAGTCATGAATTATTTTGTCACCAATGAAAGCTAGTCTTCCTTAATTTACACAATTATTCTTCTATCATGCTGTCCTCATTACTTCTTACTCTCCCCTATGTAACAACCAGAGCAACCTTTTGAAAACGAATCTGATATCATTCCCTGCTAAACATCCTTCAGTGGACTAGTGAACTTATAAAGTAGAATAACTACTTTTGAAAACAGTTTGGCACTATCTGGTGCGGTTGCAGATGCACACATCCCATGACCCAGCAACTCCACCCCTGGACATATAGAATGTCTTAGACCAGTAATGGCAAACCTTTTAGAGACCAGTGCCTAAACTGCAGCCCAAAATCCACTTATTTATCACAAAGTGCCAACACTGCAATTAAACCTGAATACTGAGGTTCTAATTTAGAAAAACTAATTCATACATTAGCATCTTTTGTCTTAAAAACAAACAGTAACACACATGCCATAGATTCACCACCACTACCCTAGAAAGCAATCTTCACATA
The DNA here is from genome assembly GCA_004363535.1 of Dasyprocta punctata. Lineage (NCBI taxonomy): Eukaryota > Metazoa > Chordata > Mammalia > Rodentia > Dasyproctidae > Dasyprocta > Dasyprocta punctata. Next base: position 95,490 of record RJWM01001833.1, on the reverse strand, counting down.
CATCAACCAGGAGACAAAGTTCATGAACAGCCACAAAGAGAAACAACCCATATATCAATCAAGATAATTCACAAATAAATTTTAATTTATACGTATACAGTGGGAATAATTAACAGCACTAGAATTAAAAAGATACACATATAAGGATGAATTTCATACACATAACACTGATTGAAAGAGGACAGATAGAATACTCGCTATGATTTCATGTCAAAAACATGCAAGATACATGTACATTATAGTATTAGAAGTTTTAAAGTGTCTGGAAAACAAAGGGAGCTGAAGTAGTGATTATACTCTTTTTCTGATCTGAGCACTTGGTACATAAGTATGTTTGTGAAATTCATCAAGCTATACACTGATCTGTTTGATTTTTTTCAACTGTTACTTTAAACCCTTACACACAATGTATTCTGTGATATAGCCTGCATGTATCTAGCCCTGCCCATCTCTCCAACCACATCAACCTCAAACATTGTTCTTTCTGCCACAGTTTATCAACTTTACCAGGCTCCTTATCCCAGTCCCACACAAAGTGTCTTAACCTAACCCACTCATTCTATAAATGTCAGCTTGACTCATCTCCATAAGGGTTTTCCCTGACTCGCTATATTGGATTCTCTAAATTTAGCTCTCACAAGGCTGATTTTAAGGTCTGACTCTATTGAACTGCTAACTCCATTAGGACAGACATCTTGTCTGTTGCTCAATCCAGAAGACACAATCCTACATCTGACATTTAACACACAGAAGGCACTCAAATACTATACTTGTTGAATGTTAAGCTAATTTTGAGTACATATACTACCATTCTAACAACAGAAAGTAAATGACTACACAAAAGAAACTGGCTGATATTTGGAACACTTGGTAAGACCAGCCCTTTCCCAGCAAATTAGCATTGGTTGCAGTAGCAAAATCTAAGCTCTGCTCTCAGTTGGCCAGGTAATACTAAAGATACTAATGCGCCTCCTAAAGCTGTGTAAATCACAGGTGATACTATGATCAAGTAAGACAGTGTTGCCGGGCATGGTGGTGCACACCTGTAATCCCAGCACTGGGGAGGCTGACACAGGAGTTCAAGGCCAGCCTTGGCTACATAGTGAGTTCAAGGACAACATGAGCTACACTACTTAGTGAGACCCTGTCTCAAAAAAAAAAAAAAAAAAAAAAAAAAAAAAAAGACACTGGTTTCCCAAATTCTGCAATTGCTTCTTTGTTTTCATTACTTCTATATTAACAAAAGGGATTATCATTTCAAAAAATCAACTGAAAGAATTGTCAGATTAATTTTGACATTCCAAAGACACAAACAGCACATTTCCTTTTTGATACGTTTTAATTTTTCCTCACAACATTACAAATAGCACTCAAATCTTAACCAGAAACTAATTTTAATCAGAAAACTGAAGTAATTTGGAGAACGAAAAGCACCCATGACAGGTTATATACACTACTCATTCCTAGTTAGCTTTCAAGCTCTAAGTCAAAACTCACAACTTGCCCAAAATGGTAAATTTGGAATAATAAATTTTCTCCTAAGAGATACCGAAATGAAATAGCAACTCAAAGTCAATCAGCTAGCAGTAATTATCAAATATATGCAAATAACTGAGCCAGCAAGGCAGGAGGGCTACCGCAGGAGGAAAGGGCAAAGAGAAGGAGGAAGGGAGAGAGAAAGGAAAAGAGAGAGGATAGGTAAGTTAAAACACAAGTAGCTTTTAAATAACTAGACTGCAATATACGACTAGCAAAACATAGCAACTGTTTTTAACAGTGTTCTAACGTTGACCTAACCCTCATATCACTGACTTTAGGTTAATATGCAAGATTTCTATGTAACCTGTAAACCTTATATTGAGCACTACTAGCTAGCAAAAACTAAATGTGGGTACACAGAACGATAAACTTTAGAGTCTTTACTGAAGAAATTTCACTAAGTCGATGGATGAAAAGAAAAACTACTCAAAATGAAGTGGTAGCAAGGCTCTCAATTTATTCACTGAGCCCACACACCATGAAACAGCAAATTTTCCTACACATTACCTCTGTACCCATTTCAATGTTTTAAAGCTTTACAATTTCGGCTATGCTTGAAGAGTAACTTGAAAATAAATTTCTCTTGAGCATAATTTAGAAAGCTCAGTAAAAGTACTAATTACACATGAAGAGCCTTTAAAGTTCTCAAATTAAATTCAGTTAAAGGTGGTTTCCTTAACTCCCTAAGCACGGCCCCCAGTAATTCCCTCTCAGTATTTATCACACGTCTTCTTTCCATGTTAAATAACTAGTATACATAAATTAGTGATTCTCTCCTCCTGGATTGTAAACTGTAACAGAGCAGGCAGTTTTGCTTACAGCCCCTGGGCACACCTAAGTATCTGCTACATGAAAGACAAAAGACTTCAAAAATGAACGTATCTTTAAAAAAAATAAATAAAAGCAATACAATTTCTTTTAAAATTATTCCAAGCAACGTTATTTAAAAACAAATAAATAAATAAATAAATAAAAATGAAAATGAAAAAAAAACCTGGCTTAGTCTTTACCTCCAAGTCTCAAGCACTTCAAAACCGTGAGCTTTGGGAAAGGAGGAAGTAAAGGAGCGCACACAGTAGGTGCGCGGGGTATGCACGACAAATGAACACACGAACACCGCCAGAAAACGAGCCAAACGAGATCCACTCTAAGGAGGGAGGCTGCAGACACACAAAGTTAACCACCGCCCTGCCCACGCCGGCGCGCCCCTCCCACCGCGGTTAGAGTACCGATTTCCCTCCCTCTGCTTCCTAGGCCGTTTCAACACCCAGAGCGCTAAGTGAGAGCCACGCTCGGGAAGGAAACGAGAGCCGAGGCGTGAATCGCGACCACGGAGTTGGTGTGTTAAAGACGGCCCCATTCCGACACGCTGCGCTTTTTTGCTCTTCCACGCTACAAGTGTCAACATCCAGCCCGAACGAGGGTCATGAAATCGCAGAATGTCACGCTATCTAGGTTTTTAAACAGCAGAGTTCCCTGAAGCCCGTGACACCGGGAGTGACCAAGTCTCCCCAGAGTCCGGAACCAAGGGACTGCGGGTCACCCAGCCAGTGTGGACGCGCGGCTATCAAAGGAAGGGAGGGCGGCTACCTTGGGAGGGGACGCGGCTTCCAGCCCCCGCAGAGGCGGAGACCGGGAGCCCAGCCAAGGCCCCCAGAGCCGCTCGAGGAACATGGCCGGGACAGCGCGCCGCCGCTGCAGGTGTGCGGGCCTCACCGAGACCGGGAAGAGGCAGCGACGCCCGCAACCCCGAGCCGGGTAGCCCGACGGGCCTGTCCCGCTCCCAGCCCGCTCGCCCGCCCCTTCCTCCAGCGGCGCCGCACCCGCCGTTGGCCGTCCGGCCACGCGCTCCCGAGCGAGACGGAGAACGGGCGCGTGGACCGCCGCGCACTCACCATTGTCAGAGCCGCCGCCGCCGCGTCCCCCCCCCCACTTCACTCTTCCCTCAGGAAAACTCGCGACCCGGCTCCCTCCACCCCGGCGCCCGTCACGTGACCTGGGCGCTCGATGCACGTGATCACCCCCTTCCTCTCCCCTCCCCCTGCACCAGTCCTACAGCCTGCCTCTCGCCCCGCCCTATTGCCCACTGCCAGTCCCTCCAGGAGAGGCCCTTGGGGGCGGGGTCTCATGCTCCGCCCCTCGGCGGATGGGGCGGTGCTACCGCGAATGACGTATGGTGGGAGGGGCTGGGTTAAGGTAGTTCACTGTCTCCGCCTCGCCCGCCACGCCACGCCCCGCGTCATGTGACCGGCTGCGCGGTAAGTCAGTCCTGACGCGCTCTGTTCATGTGTGGGGTGGAAGTTGGGAGTGCCTGGGAAGGAAGAATTTGTGCGTAAGCGTTTGCTTCAGAGTTACTGTGTTCCGAAGGCGAATGGGGGCCCTTAGTGAGGCCCTGCTTCCTTAGGCTTCGCAAGAGGTGTGCTCTTAAGCCGGACCTCGGACGTTGTTCCACCTTTCCTGAGCTCAGCCCAGCTCCCTTCCCTCTGAGGCTGCTGGGTTTTGAGAACTGGTTAGCTTTCCAGCGTCTGAAGAGAAGACCAATAGCGGGTGGAAAAATTCTTAGAGTACATCTGTTGCTTCTTAAAACTCGGTGAGACCTTGTGACTGACCCACCTCGAGAGGTAGAGGGAGGACTTAGAAATCCACTGTTTCCCCCTGCCCTTCTGGGAGAGGGAATAGCTTCCTGAAAAGTCCTGCAGACAGCTAGCCTTCTGGGGCTTTGGCTGTGTCCTGATAATTGTAAGTAAGCTCCAGATGAGTGAGATATTGTTAAGGATCACAAAAACTAAGTCACCACAGCGCATTGTATTCATAACCTAGGAAGAAAGAAAAAATGCACTGTAATTATCCCCCTTGTAACAAACCAAAATTAAGTTTGGGAAGCAAGGCCACAAAGCAAGTATCAGATTTAAAATGAATTTAACTACAATTTAACAACCAAAGAAAGTTCCAGAAATACTTGGAAACCAGCATAAATTCTAAACCTCTGGGCAAAGGAGACATCAGTGGCATTTTAAAAATAGTTTGAAGCTGAGTGTGGTGGCGCACGCCTTTAATCCCAGCACTCGGGCGGCTGAGGTAGGAGGAGGTTGTGAGTTTAAGACCGGCTTGGGCTACAACGCCAGCGCGAGGCTGGCCTGAGCTATATAGTGTGACCCTGCCTCAAAAAACACTAAGCCAGGAGTTTGGCTCTGTGGCTTAAGTGCCTGTCTGGCAGGTGCGAGGTGGTGAGTTCATCCCTGGTGCCACAAAAAGAAAAAAAAAATAGTTTGAACTGTAAGATATTAGGTGATAACACCATATTGATCTTTGTCAAACACAGCGGAAGTGCGTAAAGGGGAAATTTGTAGCTTTAAATGCTTATGTTTGAAAAAATCAGTTTAAAAGTAATCTAAATCTTACCAACCGTAGTACCACACCCCTGTAATCCCAGCACTTAAGAGGCTAAAGCAGAAGGATTGCTGAGTTCCAGGGCAGTCTGGGCTACATAGTGGACCCAGGCCAGCCTGAACTACACAGAAAGACCCTGTCTCCAAAAAAATAAAAACAAAGCTATCTAAATCTGTACACAAAACTTTCTTTGAAAAATTTGCCTGTAGATAAACAGGGAGTATATAACTTAATTTTACTTGTAACCTAAAACTGTGCATTTAAGTCTTTTTTTTTTAAACCCTAGCATCAACTGATTTTTTGACAAGAATGCCAGAACCACTCGATAAGGGCAGAACTCTCTCCACAAAACCATGTTGGAAAGACTGGGGATATGGCTCAGCAGCACAACACCTGCCTGGCAAGTGTGAAATTGTGAGTTTGATTCCTGGTTAAAAAAAAAAAACCTTAACAAAATGATGTTGGTAAAACTGGGTATCTGCATCCAAAAGAATGAAATGGGGCCCTTAATTTACACTATATACAAAAATCAAAATAGATTAAAGATATAAACATAGGAGCTGAAACTAAATTGCCTGGGAAGAACAAAAAATACATTCTCAGCACCACAAAAAATAAAATTTTAATTTTAATCTTAGCAAACTCTTCCTAGAGGAAGACGGATTGACGGGTGAGTAGGGTAATGGGGAACAAAAAGAATCAAGTTACATCATATACAGTACAAACTCCCTATGATGAACAAGATCATTATGTATACTTAAAATGTACCAATAAGCCGGGCGTGGTGG
>RJWM01001833.1:74560-89673 GCA_004363535.1 Dasyprocta punctata | reverse complement strand
TGAGTTCAAGTCTAGCCTGGGCTACAGGAGCGAGTTCAAGGTCAGCCTGAACTGCATAGTTGACCCTGTCTCCAAAACAAAGAAAAAAAGAAAAAGAAAAAAGAACAGGCAATAAAGGCAAATAGGGACACGTAAAACTTTAAATCTTTCATGCATGAAAGGATACAGTCAACCCAATGAAAAGGCAACCAATGGAAAAGGAAAGAGGCGCTTGACATGGTGTGTGCCTGTAATCAATCCCAGCACTGAAGCAGGCTGCAGCAGAAGGATTGCAGCAAGTTCAAGGTCATCCTGGGCTACATAGCAAGACCCTGTCTCAAAAACAAAACAAATGTGATCTACCTCAAATTAAATGGTGTAAATAGCATAAGGTAAGATTTGAGGACCTGCAAGTTTCCAGCAACACTTAACTGAAAATGCTATGCTTTCCCTCATCAAATGGCTCTGGTGTCTTTGTCAAAAATCTGTTAACTATAATGTGGCGGGCCTATGTGTAGACTTTCTATTCTATTCCATTTATCTGTTTGTCTGTCTTAATGTAATACCATATTGCCTTCATTACTAAAACTATATAGTAAAATGGTGTAATTAGCCCAACTTGGTTTTTTTTTGTTGTTTTGTTTTTGTTTTTGTTTTTTTTTTGGTACTGGGGCTCAAACTCCCAACCTCGCACCTGCCCAGCAGGCACTTAAGCCACTGAGCCAAATTCCCAGCCCTACTTGTTCTTTTTCAAGAATGATTCGGTTATTGTAAGGTCTTTATATTTCAATAGGCATTTTTGAATTGTCAGTCCCCTTTTATAAACAAAAACAAAAACAAAAAAATGTTTTGGTAGGAATTGAGTTTAACATATAGACCTATAGTTCAATTGGGAGAAAATTGACATCTTAGCCATTTTGGATCTTCCAATCTGAAAATATATATATCTCTGCTTATATCTTTAGTTTCAGCAATGTTCTGTAATTTTCAGTGTCTTGCACATTTTGTGTTAATTTATTTCTAAGCATTTTTATTTTTGACATCATTGTAAATTGAATGTTAAATTTTTGTTTTCTGTCATTCATTGCTTTGTGCATGTGTGTGAGACTTTTCTATATTAACTGTGTATCTTCATCCTTTCTAAATTTCTTTGTTAATTTCTTCCCATCTCTTTTCTCTCTTCTCCTTGTGGTTCTTCTGTCAGACATATATATTGGGCTTCATGAATTGATTGTCATTTCCTTATTTTTGTTATTTCCATCTATGTGTGTTTTTGATTTTCCCTTCTACCTGATTTCTCAAATTCTATGTTCCAACTCCTCTGATGATTTTTTTTTTATTACTGTACTGCATTATGGTAGCCATGCTCTAAAATGGCCCTCAATGACCACCCTCAACTTCCAGTTTCCATAACCCTGTATAATTTCTTCTCAAATTGCATCAAAGTTGGTCAACAGAATAAGGGAGAATTCGCATGCCTTTAATCCCAGCACTTGGGAGGCTGAGGTAGGTGGAGCATTGTGAGTTCAAGGCCAGCTTGGGCTACAACGTGAGGAAGGCTGACCTGAACTACATAGTGCGACCCTGCTTTGAAAAAAATAGGGCTGGGAGTTTGGCTCAGTGGCTTAAGTGCCTGCTTGGCAGGCACAAGATTATGAGTTCAATCCCTGGTACCGACAAAAAAAAAAAAAAAAAAAGGGAGAAATTATGATGTGTGACTTTTTTTTTTTACTTGATTATTTTTTAATTTTTTTTCTTTTTTTTAATTTTAAAGATAGTAAAATACAACAGAGCATAACAGAATAAAGTCAATCAAAACAAAGCAGTAGGACTGGTACAGAACTTTGAAGATCGATAATGTGAGTACAATAGCTACTATAACATGCCTTGCTATCTTCAGATTAGCTGACCATTCCAACAGGTGTAGTAGAATTGAACCAAAAACAAAACAAAACAAAATCAATAAAAACAGAATATAAAATAAATGAAAAAAGAAAAATAATGATCAGAGTAAAGCAAAATGGTGAGAACCATACTGGTCCTCGAAGACAAGACAGAAGAGAGTCCCCCATATTTGCAACATTGCCTTCTGTCATCATGCAAAGAGACATTCAGGGTGCCGATCAGAGGCCTGCAAAATCTACGAAACAATACTAGCATTTAGTTGCTTTATGTATCTTAGTTGCCATCAATTTAGCCAGACCTCAGAGCCAGCAGCTTGCTTATGGGGGGGGGGTGGGAGGGGGATATATATGGATGATGTCCTTGATTCCAAGCCCACGCGGCACGGGGAGTTGGGGCCCAGTGGGGCCCATTCTGGTTCCCCTTTGGGGTCGCGCAGGGCCCCACCCCGGAAGGCGGATCAGTTCTCTCTTGATGTGAGCTGACGCCGCGTGGGCGCAGCAAGTTGGGGCCCGGTTGGGCCCATTCTGGTTCTCCTCCAGGGTCACACGGCGCCCGACCCCGGAAGGTGGATCAGTTCTCTCTTGATGTGAGCTGGCGCCACACGGGCCCAGCGAGTTGGGGCCCGATTGGGCCCATTCTGGTTCTCCTCCAGGGTCACACAGTGCCCGACTCCAGAAGGCGGATCAGTTCTCTCTTGATGTGAGCTGGCGCCACGTGGGCCCGGCGAGTTGGGGCCCGGTTGGGCCCATTCTGGTTCTCCTCCCTATGATGTGTGACTTGTAAGGTTGCTTCTGACTTGCTTTCCATTGGATCACTCAGTTCTAAAGAAGTTGATGGCAGTGTCCTGTAATCCCATGGCAAGACCGTTTAGGAACTGATGCCTCCTTGAATCACAGTACCAACCTGTGGCTGCACCATCTTGGAAACTGAGCCTCCCTCCCAGTCAGGTCTTCAGATGACTGCAGCCCCAGCGGACATCCTGAGGACAATTTCATGAGAGACTTGCTTCACAGAACCACGCAAGTGTTATATGTTTCATGATCAAAAACAGTGATCTGGGTGTGGTGGCACATGCCTGTAATCCCAGCACTCAGGACAGGAGGATCATTACAAGTTCAAGGCCAGCCTGGGCTACATAATGAGTTCAAGGCCAGTCAGCAGCAATGAGAGAAAAGTAACTAAAACAACTGGTAAAGTTATTATTTCAGTCCAGAAATAATCATGAGTTTGGTGCAGTGGTTCTCAAGGAGGGGAGAGTTTTCTCCCCAGTGTGCACATGGCAATGTCTGGGGTCATCTTGATCTTCACGTCTAAGGAAGTTGCTGCTGGGCATCTTGTGGCTAGGGGTCAGGAGTGCTGTTAAACATCCCACAATAAACATAACAGCTCCCTGCAGTGAAGAAATATCCTGCCTAAAATGCCAGTAATGACAAGGTTGAGTACCCTTGGTTCAGCATAACTCTTAAGATTATAAATAGAGTTCCGAAAGATTGATTCTATTAAAATTTTAAACAGTGACTCAAATGGTAAAATACACAATGTGCAGTGAGAATGGAGACCAAAAGCTTCCGCCCAATCAATCATCCCCCTCTCTTTGCTGCTGTAGCATTTTGTTATAATTTGAAAAGTATAAAATGCATGACAGTTGTTTATGTTCCTCCTCTTACTATGAGTCTTACCCAGAAAAATGTCAAGATGAAGGAGCAAAATGCAATCTCAGTCCTCCAACCCACACAGAACAAGTCTAGGAAACATAGACATAGAATAATTAGAAGTTGTATACCTGAAATTTCTGAAATGATAACAACTGAAGTCAAGAAACTACTTCACAAGGCTGTAAAAGAAATCAGATCAGAAATAATATCTCAGGTAAAAGAAGAAATGACAACCATAATGAAGGAATTGTAAGCATATCTGAAGAAGACCTAGATTTTTTTTAAAAAGAGGAGCTTGGGAAAATGATTGGCACTTTCAACAAACAGCATAGGAAAGAATTAAAATGCATAAAAGAGATTCAAAGAGATATCCAGGAAATTAAAAACTCCATTGAAAACTGGCAGAACTGCTTGAACAAAACTGAAGATAGGCTTTCAGACCTTGAAGACAGGATCGCAAAAGGAAATATCTCTTAAAAATAACAAGTGTTGGGAGCCATTGAAGCTGGAAAATGACCTAGGGCATGACCCAAACATGACCCTACCAAAGTAACAAAGAGCACCTGGATCAACCACCTGAAGAAATTGCTACAGCCCAGAAAAACACCAAGCTCCTAGACAATCCAGGTGATGGGTTGCTAGGCAGAGGGGCTGATATTGACATCATCCTTCCCAGTATATAAATAAACATGCAGCATTGGTTGAGCAGTACCTTTCTTCCCATCAGGAAGATAAGGGCTCCACCTGACCCCAGCTTTGCCTCTTTCTTTATTTTTCTCATCCTCTCAGACCTTCACCCTAAGAACCTCAGGAGCCACGTGGTCGCGGCAAACAAGGAACTAGGAAATAACAATTCAATGGCTGTGAGATGACACAAAGAAAAATAATTCAAGACTGATAGGTGTCAGCAAAAAAGCAAGGGTCAACACAAATGACATAAAAAGACTATTTACAGAAGTAATAGTAGAAAACTTCCCAAGCATAGGAAAAGGACCTGACATACAGACAAGTCAGGCATATAGAACTCCAACTAGCCATAACCAAAATAAAGCTACAGACATACAATAATCAAGATCCCACAAATTCAGCAAAGGAACAGAATATTAAAAGCTGTTAGAGAAAAGAAACAGATCACCTGTAAAGGAAAACCCATCAGAATTATGGCAGACTTCTCAACACAAACCATCAAGTCAAGAGTTTGGAGTGAAATATTTCAAGTCTTGAAAGAAAACAACTTCTGGGGCCAGGGCTATAGCTCAGTGGCACAGCACCTGTGTAGCAAGCACAAGGTCCTGAGTTTGATTCCTGGTGCCAAAAAAAAAAAAAAGAAAGAAAACAGCTTCCAACCCAGACTGATATACCCTGCAAAACTATCTTTCACAATTAATAGAGAAATAAGATATTTCCATGACAAAGAATAACTGAAGAAATTTGTGACCACCAAACCAACCCTACAAAGAGTACTGGAAGATAGTCTAGAAAAAGATAAAAATGACCACAATTCCAAAAACAGCAACAGAAAGAAATCACCAAGCAGGGCAAGCAGTTCAACAGAGGGGAAAAGTAGGGAACCAACAGCAGGAAAATAACATGACAAAGACAAGCCAATACATATCAGTCATAACCATTAATGTAAATGGCCTCAATTCACCAATAAAAAGAAACACAGGCAGAGTGGATCAAGAAACAAAACCCATCAATATGCTGCATACAAAAAGCATTTAACTCAAAAGGAAGTTCATAGACTGAAAGTCAAAAGAGAAAACAATACTTCATGAAACAGGAACCCAGAAAAAAGCAGGGGTAGCTTGTCCATCAACCACAAAATGAATAAGAAAGATACAGTATTTTTGTACAGTGAAGTGCCACTCAGCTATAAAGAAGGATAATCTCAAGATATACAAGGTAGGTATTTATACTACTAATCTCTGTTAGCTCAACAAAAAGAATGGTTTGTGCTTTCATTGTTTGATCATTTTTTCATGTATATGTCTAGTAACCTGAACAACTACTTGAAAGATAATAATATGCAACATATTAACCATTGTTAATCCCCTATTGTTCTGTTCTGAAATTCTGTATCATCATCTTTATTCATTTTAATAATTTAAAAAATTATGTCTTAACTGGTTTAGGTTTTTTTTTTGTTTTTGTTTTGTTTTGTTTTGGTGGCACTGGGGATCAAACTCGCCAGCTTGTACTTGTCAGGCAGGCGCTTAAGCCACTGAGCCAAACTCCCAGCCCTAGATTTTTTTGAGGCAGGGTCACACTATGTAGCGCAGGCCAGCCTTGCGCTCACGCTGTAGCCTAAGCCAGCCTTGAACTCACAACGCTCCTACCTCAGCCTCCCAAGTGCTGGGATTAAAGGCGTGTGCCACCACACCTGGCTAATTGACTTAGTTTTTGTTGATTGTATAGCAGATAAGAAAAGTGACTAAGAACTGGAGTTCCTCAAAAGTACAAGTTGGAAGAAGCCCCCAACCCTCCACCTCCCCAAAAGAATCCTTATAATTTCAGTTTTAAGGTAAGTAGTTGGTTGACAAATAGAATCCAAAAGGTAAAAGAACAATAATTAGAAAGAACCCTGTAGTAGTATTTCCCCAATGTCCCAATAACACTTACTTGCATCCCTCTATCTTCCTCTGTCCAGACAAGACTGATGTCTTAACCAAAGTTATTGCAACAGCAAACAGAAACATTGAAGTGACACCCAGGATTTGGAGGCAGATATATTTATGTTGATGGGTACTGACTGGGATCATTCGCAAAATATCCGGCCCTGATTTGTGGTGGTCTAGGGCTTACTTGGAATGAGCAAGCACAAAGGAAGTACAAAGGCAGAATGGCTTGTCAATTGGGGATTGGTTCTTATGATGTGCATCACAGTGCCCAGTCATTTCTAAGAAATAAAAGTAATAGGAACTGTAACCACAACTGTCACCTGGGCAATTGAAGTATACTGGCTGGGGTGTCATTTCTGCCACAATATGATCACAAAATACCTTCAGTTTGGATCACCTAATTCCCCTTTAGGTGTAATAAAGCCCAGCTAGTAATCATAGAATGCAAAGTCACATGTATATTTTCTAAAATATGCTTTATTTTCTCTGCTATACTATGTTACAGGAGCCAAAATTAGATCACAGGACACTAATAATCTACTGGGCATAAAAGCTCACTGAGTTCCTGTTAAATAATAACAGATTTATTAACTGAAAGACCAGTGTATGTTTTAATAAGTGGCACTAAATAAAATGTGTGAAAGTGATTTCTGTAAGTTGGGTTCTGTAAGAAGCAGACTCTGAGATGAAAAATGATATGGAGGTTTATTGGGGAGTGGCCTGAGGATCAACACCTGTGCAGGACGAGAAGGAAGCAGAATTGGCGAGGCATAAATTGAACTGCAGTGTAATGACAGCTTCAGCTGGCACCACTGAGTGTTCAGACTGAGGTCTTTCTTTAGCACTGTCACAAGTGGAGCCTGTGATGTTCACCTTTATCCCCCCACAGAGATGAGGCCTTGCCTAAGAACCGTTCAGAGAACAGAATGGGACCTTGGCTGAGATGGCTGTCTTCATCTAAGGACCTACACATGGCAATCAGCCTTCCCAGAGCTAGAGGAATAAGTCCTCCAGTCCTGAAGGAGGGGATCTCTGAGAACAGTTTACAGCACCCATACCAGTTCACCCCAGTGTCACTTGGATCCGTTTGCTTCCTGTGAGTTCAGCTCCTTCTGGAACTGGAGGGCTCTTTCTCTGGGGAAAACTGATGAAAAGATCGCACAAGTAAGCGTAAACTGTTGTGACTGTGACCCCTATCAAGACTTCAGTTGGTACTCGTCACGCTCCTCACTGTTACTTTTTCTGTCTCTCACCCTCCCTGTCTTGATGGCTTAGAGGGCTGACCTAGACCTTCAAACGCAAAGATCTGGGCCCATGGTGAATGTGTACACTTACAATCTAAACTAGCTACTGAGAGAAGTCTAAGTAGATCATGCTGAGCTTCAAACACAGTCCTCCTTGTGCCCACTCTGTAGCAGCAGGCCTGCTTCCCCTTGGTCAAGTCAGTCACACACACCACACACCAAGGTGACTCCTTCCTCTTCTTTTTTTTTTTTTTTTTTTGCGGCACCGGGGATTAAACTCACAACCTCGCACCTGCCAGGGCAGGCACTTAAGGCACTGAGCCAAACTCCCAGCCCTGGTTTTTTGAGGCAGGGTCGCACTATGTAGCTCAGGCCGGCCTTGTGCTCGAGTTGTAGCCCAAGCCGGCCTCGAACTCACAACGCTCCTCCTACCTCAGCCTCCCGAGTGCTGGGATTAAAGGCGTATGCCACCACGCCCGGCTCTCCTTTCTCTTCTTGACTGTCATTCTTTGCCACAAAGAACTTAAGGTGCCATTCTTAAAATTCAGTAGAATTCATATGGGAACATTCCCCCATTGGAACCATGACTTCTACAGTATCTAAATCTGTAAATTCCCAAATAGGCTCTGATGTGAGGTGAGTCCCCTCCTACATCTCCCCTGTGGTTGCTGGATCCATGTATTCTACCTATAAGGACACAGACCCAAACAAAAGTTATTCAGCCCAAGGCTGGGGCTGGGGCTCAGTGGTAGAGCTCTTGCCTTGCATGCACGAGGCCCTGGGTTCAATCCCCAGCACCACACATGCATGCACACACACACGCACACACACAAATTATTCATCCTGGGGATGGTGTCTCCAGCTCAGCATATCATATTTGAGCTTGTGTCTCAGTCATGTCCATCACTCTGTCATGTTAAGGGCATGTAGATGTTGTGGTGTGGGCCAGAACTGACAGATCCCATGGTAGTATGCCCACTGCTACACTGCAAAATCTTGCTGTAATTCCATGATGCAGGCTTCCAAATCCTGTTGATGAATCAGACACTGTAAACCTTAGATATTAATGCTACTAGAAACCTCATGGGCAGGAATGGTGAACCTAGAACAAATCCTTTGAATTTCCAGGATGAAGGGAACCTATTATGGACAACTTGCTGCCAAGGACTCTGTTACAGTTCAGGTCTAAAATGTCCCCCCCACCCCAATGTCTCATGTGTTCAGAGGCAGGGCTTTTGGAAGGTGATTAGATCATAGGGACACTAGTGAGTTCACAGCCAATTGTCCTGCCAAGGAGGTGAAACCTCGTTGGAGGAGGCTGGGAACCAGGGCGTGCCTTTGGAGGGTATAACTCACTCTGGCTCTTTCTCTAGCTCTCTGCTTCCTGGAGCAACTGTCTTCTGCCAGACACTACCATTTCTGCCTTGGAGCTAGCCAACCATGGACTAAACCTTCAAATAAAGTTCTGTTCCTTAAGTTGTGGATGTCAAATATTTTGTCCCAATGATAGGAAAGTGATCAATAGAGTCTCCTTAAAAGACCATGCCCTGTCAGTGGCTCAGCAATGAAATCATTGCTAGCATATTGGACAGTTGGCAGTGTCAGTAATTACATAGCTCAGCAGCACGAGGGCTTGCCTGGCAAGCGCAAGGTCCTGAGCTCGATTCCCAGTAACAAAAATAAATAAATAAATAACTACGTGGGCAGTGGAAGTCCATGCATAGCCTCCACTCCTGCCACTGATGAGCTCGTAGTGCTTGCTAGCATTAGAGGGACCCAATAACAGGTGCTGGCATCTGCCCAAGTCCATTTGTCTATGTGGTTATTTACTCTTCTGTGATGAGATGGTGCTTTCTAATGGGCATAAACATTTGATACTGAGACCTTCCCACTTCGTGACTTCTCTCATAGATCCAGACACATGCCTTTGCTCCAGACTTTTTAGCCCCTAGCCTTCTTAACTCTGGTCTGGTTCCTGGTCTGCTCAGCAATACACTGATCACTGTCCATAAATTTGTATATATCCCAGCCTCAGGCTGCTCTTCATTCCACATAGAGGAGATGACCAAGAACATCATCTGGAGCCTGCCTGTTGAGGGAATTCCCTCTCAGTTGTTTTTCAAGGTCACTCTTGATGGGCACTGTCCCAGCTGTCATCCATTTTCGGCTGGCTCCTACTGTGTACCAAAATGATCTATGCATGAACCAAGCTTGAATTTATTCCTACTGGACCAGTCAATCATGAGGAACCCTCCACATGGCCGCAGATGTGGGCTGAGGGAGAGACGGACATTGGTGCTGAGGACATGGGGGTCACTGGGGCATGGCCAGGAAGGGTCTCTCCCTCCTCCCTTGATCTCTCTGTTTCCCAATCCCACACCATAAGCTGTTTCTCCTCCCCATTCCCCTCTGCTATGCCACCTTGCCTCGGAGTCAGACATCTATGAACTGAAACCTCTGCAAACTGTGAGTCAAAACAAACCTTTCTTCTTTAGGGTTGTGGGTGTCAGGTATTGGGTCTCTGTGATGAGGAAAGTAACTAAGACAAACCTCTCTTTTGGGGGTAGGGATAGGTATATAAAAGAAAGCATTTGCCAGATCAGTGACTGCCTGCAATCTACACAGAGCTGTGTAACTGCTCTTGAAAAAACATCACAGCTGGTACAGCTGCTGTGGATAGAGCCACTGCCTGACCGAACTTACGATCATCCCCAGTCACCCTCCAGGATCCATCTGGTTTTTTCAAAGCCCCGACTGCTAAATAATATGGAGACATATTGGGCACCAGCACTGTTGTGAGTTTTTTTGGTTTTTTGTTTGTTTGAGAAAAAGGGTTTTATCAGTTCAGGCTGGCCTCAAACTTACAGCGATTCTCCTGCCTCAACCTTACTGTGTTCTTTAGGTTTAATTTTTTGAGATGTTTGATTGTTTGTTTTTTGAGGCAGGGTCTCGCTATGTATCCCGGGCTCCTTGAACTCAGGGCAATCCTCTTGCCTCAGCCTTACAAGTGCTGGGATTACAGGCATGCACCACCACACCAGGCTATATTGTTCTTTAGGTTTTTAAAGGTGCTACTAGCCTTCAAAATTCTCCTAGGATTAAATATTGTTTTTTATTTATTGGCAGAGAGGGGGACAGAAGTTTCCAGCTGTGCTTTCCCATCGTAATAGCTCCTATTACACAGGTCAAGAACTCAGTGTGGGTGTTAACCACCAAACCATTTAATTATATGTTTAGGGACTGGGAAAATGATCACTGTGAGCCAAACCTAGGTCAAGACTCCACCTAATTGAATACCTAGCCACCATCTGCCCCATTATGAGGGAAGCCATGATTTAAAGATATTTTGCTGGGCGTAGTGGCACACACCCATACTCCTAGCACTTGGGAGGCTGAGGCAGGATGATCATCATGAGTTTGAAGCCAGCCTGGGCTACATAAGTGAGTTCAGAGCCTACCTGCACTACATAGTGAGATCCTGTCTCAAAAAAAAAAAATTAACAAAATAAAGATATTTTGTTAATACTTCTAGAGAAACACCTGATGAAAAGTAATTATTTCTTGAGTTTAGAAAAGAGAAACACCTGATGAAAAATAATTATTTCTTGAGTTTAGAACAAGAATTACCAGACAACTTAATATTTCTTTGGTTATACTTCTGCTTTAATAGAGCAACATTTGAAAATAGACATGCAGGAAAGCAGGGTAAAGCAATAAAGCACGATGTGTTAAGACAACAGCTATCCTTTATCTAGGGTCTTAAGTTTCTAACTGTAACAGCAATCATACTTCTAGGTAAATAACATCAGCTAGCTCTCAACACATCCAATGGTAATAGACCCCTTCACACTGAAAACCACGTCAAATATTCAATCTGTAAATTCACTGTATTTGAATTTGTATTATAAGTAAAACAGTATAACTATAATTCACAATCAGAGTCACATTCCTAAAGACATAGGTATGAAATATTACCAATCAGCTTACTGCTCAAACTGAATTTTTTTTTAAAAAAGCCTAATTTCCTTTTTTAAAGTAGTTTTATAGACATGGGAGTGTAGTTATTCTTAATGATGTTAGTCAAATATGATACCAAAATATGCAGGTATTGTAGCTGAGAGTGGTGGCAAATGCCTGTAATCCCAGCACTTGGGAGGATCATCGTAAGTTCGAGGCCAACCTGGACTGCATAGTAAGATCCTAACTCAGGAGAAAAAAAAAAAAAAAAAGCAAGTATTTTCTAGAACAATAAGACAAACAAGAGCATTAAAATATAATCCTTTAAGAATTCATGAAGAAAGAGATAATAAAAAAGTAAAGTTCTTTTTCAGATGTTTTAATTACTCTATAAACCTCTTTTCTCCAAGACTAATCATTTAACCATGGTACACAAAATACACTGAATACATTGCCTGGTGTCAAGGTGGGGAACCCCTAACTTTTATATAATAAAATCCTCTTTTGTATCCTCTTGACCCAAGGCCTGGTTGTCTAGGGGCAGATGCTTCGTGAGAGGCCTAAAGTTGTAATAGACAGCATCCTTTTCATCCAGTAGTTGGTCATCCCATTCTGTTTCAGTGAGGTAGTCCTTTTCAGAGCTGCTCCCAAATCCAGATCCTGATCCTGATCCTGAGCTGGAGCCAGAACCGGAGCCAGAGCCAGGGTAGTCCTCGGAAAGAGGGAAGATGTCATTCAAGTTCTGGTGTTTTGGCATCCTGAAGTGGAAAAAAAAAAGTACAGATTTTGATTCATAAAGAACATGATTATGATATTTTTAGAATAAAGAAATAAATGCACTTGCCCCATTGCTCAAATTGAAAGAGCTAAAAGCTTCCAAATTATTCAGTGCTTTAAAACAAAAACCAAATTCAAACCTTGTGTGTTCACATATACTTATTACACAAATGTACTCCCCTTACTGAGCCCAGGTTACCACTGCAGACTCAGATAGTGCTAGCTCTTATTACAAAAAAAAAAAAAAATCCAATATTCAAAATTTACTTTTTTAAAAGAAGACCTCTTTTTTTCATTTTCTTCCTAAAAGACAAACAATTAAGTCAACCTACCCAGAGGACATTTTTCATACCTAGAAATTTCCATAAAATTTCTAATAATTTACAATGCTTCAACAAAGCTCACACTTGAGATATTCTTTGTGGCAAGTTAAGCATTAGATTTATCAGCACATTAACATTCCATTTCCAAAAAAAGAAGAAAGAAAAAAGAATGAAAGGAAGGAAGGAAGGAAGGAAGGAAGAAAAAAAGAAATCCCCCTCTGCACATCATGTCTACGTTCAGGAGGCTGAAGGCACTGCAGGAATAGGCTACTGCGTGTACCCCAAATGCTCTGGTTAGAGCCCAATGGACACCCAAGGACGAAGACAAGGATGCCACCCCTCCTCCAAGGATCAGGGCCACAAAATGGCAAGAGGCAAAAGGTCAGTGTCCCAGCTTAGAGGTCATTTTCTCCATACACCATTAGAGTTTTCTGTAATACATGCATTTCCTGTGTGATTTTAAATCACCACTAGCTAATTCCAGAACATTTGACTAAACATCACTCCAAAGAAAAAAAGCTAGAGTAGTCACTCATTCCTCCCTCTTCCCTGTCTCAGGCAACAAACCACTAATCTACTTTTTGCCTTTAGGGATTTGTCAATTCTGGGTCTTTCAACTAAATGGAATTATAGAAATTGTTGCTTTTTGTATCTGCTGTTTTTCTCTCTGCTTAATGTTTTCAAGGTTTGGCTACACTGTAGACTGTATCAGTATTGCATTCTTTTTATGGTCAAACGTTCCATTGTGTTGATATGCCACATTGTGTTTATTCATTCACTTGATGAACTCTAACTGGATTTTAATATGTAATATACTATTTATATATTAAAATGAATTTTAATATGTAATATACTTTACATAAATAAAACAATGTTGCATCACTTTCAATACCTGTTAGTGAAAAGTACTTAATTCCTGTCTTTGCACTCGCAGTAAAAACTTGCAAAGCCAGAGACATAGCATGCATATTTGTATACCTCATCTGCCAGCCTACACAATAGCTTTACCAGATACTACACAGTGAAAACCAAACTACCACAGCAGAAGCTTGAAGTAAAGCACACTGGATGGTCCTCCTACCTCCGTACCAAGATTTCAACAGAGGCTGTGAAATTACAGTCACATTGCTAGGCATGGTGGTGCACACCTGTAATCCCGGCCCTCAGGAGGCTGAGGCAGAAGGATTACTGCAAGTCTGAGGCCAGTGTGGACTACATAGTTAGTTCACCGCTGGCCTGAACTACATAGTGAGATCTTGTCTCAAAAAAAAAAAAAGGAAGAAAGAAAGAAAAATGAAATTACAGTCACTTTAAAATCAGAGAAAAGTTCACTTACAAAAATGGGTCAATCTTTGAAGGGAGGATCTTGTTGGATTCATCTGTAGGGAGGTCGAACACTGGCCCTTTTTCTTCAATGCAGTTTGCAGAATTACTGTCAGGATTGCAGCGTACCCACTGGTACCTGGCTTTCCGCATAGGGTAACCTGCCAAACAAGAAACCCACATGGGCAATAAGTATCGCTTACCAGGCATCTAATCATCTGCCCCTTAGAAGTTCTTTTATATACAGATCCTAAATCTGCCAGCAGGTAAAACATGCGCAGGTTTTATGACCATTACTGTAACCGCAGCACTGGCTGCCCCAACCTTTTTTATCTACACTGCTCGTCTGTCCCAACGGCATTCCTATGAAGTAGCAGAAATTTTAAGGGGTTAGAATCAGCTTTGAGTCAACCATCACGGTAAAGCCCTGGTAGGTTCTTCTACTAGCCAGTTATGAAAACTTTACATCCCTGAATCCCTGCTGGAAAATGAAGGACCAACAGTATCAGAAATTTGTCATAAAAATTAAATGAGAAAATGCATATAAAAGCCAGGCGTGGTAGCGCATGCCTTTAATCCCAGCACTCGGGAGGCCGAGGCAGGTGGAGCGTTGTGAGTTTGAGGCCGGCTTGGGGCTACAACGTGAGCGCAAGGCCGGCCTGAACCACATAGTGTGACCCTGCCTCAAAAAACTAGGGCTGGGAGTTTGGTTCAGTTTCTTAAGTGCCTGCCTGACAAGCATGAGGTTGTGAGTTTGATCCCTGGTGCCACCAAAAAAAAGAAAAGAAAATGCATGTAAAGCATGCCTGATACTACACTTAATGCCCAAACACATGGTAGACACCTAATTATGTTAATTATTATTGTACTATTAGATTCACTTACTTACTTATTTATTAATTTATTTATTTTGTCTTTTTGAAGCAGGGTCTCTCTATGCAGTTCAGGCTGGCCTCAAGCTCACATTGTAGCCCAGGCTAGTCTCAAACTTGCAACAAGCCTCCTGCCTCAGCCTCCTGAGTGCTGGGATTATAGGCACACACTATAGCTCCACTTTAAAGAAAATTGAGGTCATAAAGGTGTTAAGTGGAGGACACAGGATCCCAAAGTCTGCCTCTTTTTGCAGAGAGGAACTGGGCATGAAAATTAGTTGCTATAGATAAAAGAGGCTATGTAGCAGTACAAGTAAACCTATATTCATGGACGGGTTAGCTGGGGGCAGTTCAGTGGGACTCCACACACTTAGTATGTGCAACGCCTTAGGTTCAATCCTCAGCAACCACACATTTTTTTAAATAAAAATGACTGAAAAGAAAAATCAGAATGCCA